>VWZO01007893.1:860858-992381 GCA_013396975.1 Bucco capensis
GGTG
Organism: Bucco capensis; assembly: GCA_013396975.1. NCBI lineage: Eukaryota > Metazoa > Chordata > Aves > Piciformes > Bucconidae > Bucco > Bucco capensis. The sequence continues at coordinate 860,863 of VWZO01007893.1, forward strand.
GGTGGGTTTTTTCCCCCTCTCCCCTGTGGACAATGAAATAATCAAAAATATGACAGCTAAGGGGGATCAAGTTCCATGATTTGGCAGCTAGTGAAGAAAATGCAGTCAAAGGGGATATATGTCCTCCAGATTTCAAGCACAGCTAACACATTCCTGAGTTATGTCCTGGCAGATGATTTTACCTTGGGACAGCACTGTGCCTCTAGATAATAGAATACTGTGATTGATGAAAATGAAATTACCTTTTCCTTCTCTTTCTTCATAATTTATCCAATTATTTGGTTTAGAGTGTTGAAAAGACATCTGCATATTTGAAGCAGACATAGACTAATTCTAGGGAAAATGTGCTTATCTGAAAAGAATTTTTATTGCTTCATCAGTTTAGAGGGTTGGTATCAGCTCTTCTTCAACTATTATACCACAAAGGGAAAGAAAATAATGTAATTATTCCTAGTTAAGAAAAGTTTAAGAGCCGGATAATATTCATCACCTTATTTCTTCTATGAAAATATAAGTGACGTGAGAGTTATGAAATCAGTTTTGGTTTTTTTTAAGGAAGGATAATCTAGGCCAGTGTCACAAAACAGTGAATTGCTTGTAAAGATTTTTTTTTCTAATTTTACTAAATCACTTCAAGAGATTTTAAGTTCTTACAAGAAAAATTCCCTTAATCATACACAGAAAGGACACTGCCAACAAATCAGGAAGGGATAACATGCTAATGCACAGAAAAATTAACAATTCCTTACCTGCACTCAGAGTCATGCTTATTTATACACAAAGTATTCCTGCTGCCTAGAATTAGAAAAAAAATTATTTCCTCAGTTTCAGAACTTTAGTCACCAGGACATCTGGACTTGATGCCAAGCAATGACCTTGTGAGATTTCCCTGCTAGTTATTTTTCAGCTACTTATGAAATTTCTTTTTACATGAGAGAGTATACTGTACTGTTCCAGCACTGGACTGTGCCTAACTGATGTAATTAAGTCACATTTATCCATTTAAACTATGATTTGGCTTTAGGCCTTACCACTTCTCTGAGAGTGGATTTCCATTTTATCTGTTAAAAGACTTGCAGTTTAGCTGCAGGTCTGGTTTCCAGTCTTCACTGATAATTCCAGATTTCACAGATTTGTTTGATACATATAAACTGTGAGATTTCACTGAGTCATCCACAAAGCTGTTTCATATGCATTTCCTCCATAATCTCTCATAAACAGATGTGTGTTAAATTGCTCAGTATTAATATTGTCTGTCTGTTATACATAAAGACCTCAGGAAATCAGAAACAAAATACAGATGAGCAAAACTAATGTTTCTGAAATTCTGTTTCAGAAGGGACACTAGATTATTTTCAGAGAAATACTTAGAAACCCTTGGTTGTTTTAATTAATCACAGTAATGGTGCTGTAAAATGTCAATCATAAATATTTATTTCTTACTATTTCTGCAGAAGATATTTATACCTCACCTCTTATTTTTCAGTCTTCAGTGATACATTTATAATTATAGAAGGTATAGTTACCCACTCTGCTTCAGCAATTTAAAATAGCATTGCTATGACTAACTTGTTAAAAATTAGCTATTTGTGGAAGAAGAAAGTATTCATGAAACAGGATTTTTTATTTCATGCAATACTGATTATTCTAGAATACCTCAAACAGTAGAGGAAGTGCATAACTAATTCCACTGCTCGCTGTGGGGAATTCATTTCAGAACACCCAGCCTCCAATCTCTCTTCAGAGAATTTTGTCCTCATTGTTACCTCCTTTCCTGTTTCTTCTTCCCCATGGTCTCAAAAATTTTTGAAAAACAATCAGCAGCAAAACCACTTGTACATGTGTTTGTCTTGAACATAGGCTAATGGCTGCCTTTAGAGAGTAGGAAACTGATCCTGTCTACTTCACTACATGGAAGAATTTAGTCTATTCATTGGAAATGAAAATGTGAAAACTCCATTCTGAGAATTCTAAAAAAACATATCAAAACTTGCCAGAAAAACTTGCAGAAACTACATGTGAGTTCAGTGTGTATTGGTTGCATTGAGTAAATCTTACATTATTTTTTTTTTTTATTGTTAGTGAACCACTGAAAAGAGTTGGAGACCTCCAGCAAGTAACTTATTTTTTATTGAAATCTGTGAAGTGTAAGACTAGTTGCATTTATTCTTCTAATGGGAATCCTCTTTAATAAATGCAGGATTACGAGAATGTAATTTGTGATTGTATTAACATGATTACACCACTCCAAATCCCAGTGGCCCCTCTAGAAATATTATTAAGGATGTCAGTAAAAAGGAGTGTATGGATTAAGAGGTTCTAAACTAATCATGCACTTATTAGTTATGGCCAAATTCCTGCTAACTCCCAGATGAGGGAGAAAACAAACCAAAACTAATTACTACAGTTGTGTACACAGGGGAAGGTGTCTCTACTAGAAAAAGTAGCATAAAATAACTCTCATGTCTATAATTACTTTTTTTCCATTATGTCATTTTGAATTATTACAGGAAAAAAAAGTAGCATAGTAATACAATGTTCTGATAGGAGAGGCCACAGCAATATAAAAGTAAGTATCAGGATAGCAGCTGTGGAATGTTACCTTGTGAAATAATCCTTACAGTTAACAGACATAGATTTATTTCCAGCCACAGAGATACAAGATGACACATAGCAAGCATACTTCTACAAATCTAGATTTACCAGCTGTACTTAATATTATCTCTAAAAATTACAGACAATCTTACAGTAAGTTTACTTCTCATGTCTTTGGTTAATACAAATATTAATCCACAAGATTGCAAAGGAAAGTATTTCTTGAATAAATGTATATAATGTCAGTTATTGAAGACTACTTACAGAACAAATTTCCACTGCACTCTGTGGCTGCATCAGAAATCTTATAAAAGTCACATAATCTCTGGCATCAGAGGACCTTTCACTTAAATGTAAACAAACATCAGTGAATATTTCTGAGTTTACTCCTTCGGGTGATACTCAATTACTCTTAAATCAATTAAACATAGATTTGTTCCTCCTGAAAAACTTTAAAAATTGTTTTTCCCTGGAATAGTTTAAATGCACACTTATAAAGGAACGTGGTGATTGAGAATGTAATTAACGCAGAAAACACAGTGTGAGACACAAGAACAGCTCTTCATGAAATCTCAGCTCTTGAGGTTTCATTTAATAATTAAGGCATTTAGTTAAATTCTTTCACATAATGCCTCATTTTCTAACCACCTTTCAGTACCTGGATTGAGACTGGTAACTGATAGATACTAAGAGCTTTTGTAAAATAGAATAGCTTCCTGAAGCAGTTTGAGGGAGAATTCTAAAATTTCATGAAATTGCACTTCTGTAGAAAACAAGTTGCTGAGGAATAATGAACTAATTATTCCATCCAAGCAGAAAACTGCAAGAGAGACATCATGTCAGACTTAGATTTAATTCCCAAATTCAGCCACTTGTTGCTTCAGTTTCTTTTAATCAGGCCAATTGGGAGTCTGCTGAGTTACAAAGTACAGAATATTGAGGTACTGGAAAATGATCTGTTTTCTTCCTAACTTTGCTAGCCTTCAATTGATCTAAAGAATGAGTTGACTTTATTTCTCATTCATCCCTCAATTAGGATGGAGGAGAAAAAATCTATTACCTTACACACATTGACTACAGGTATTTTAGAATAATCATATTACAAGGTACTGAGGTTAGAAGGTAATAAAGAGAACGAAAAATAAAGATCTGTGCAGGTAGTCATTCAGGGAACATTGGTTAACCTTCTTTTCTGAGCTTTCATGTAAGCAGCTTTCTCATCACCACTGACTCTCACAATTCAAAAAGACTGCCTTCCTTTTTCAGAGACCTTATATCTTTATTTTTTCTATTCCTTTACCACTCTTGCCCAAGCAATAAACAGATACAAGTTACTCTACATTTTATTTTCAGTGAGAGTAGCCTACTAAAGTAGAGATGAGGAAAGCAGAATTCATTGGGAGAACACACTCGGAGACAGACACAGTCACGTTTGCACTGACAGGGAGTCAAAGGCTGAGACAAAGAGTCCTCAGAGAGGTGGGGTTCCTTAACCAGGCAGGCAGACCTCCTAGCTCTATCTAACCCTGGACTTTTATATCTTCCAGACAGCCAGGCCAGAGACCTGCTGGAAACTAGGGACTGCCAAGAAATAAACTGTCATATGGTCAAGAAACTATAGTGATGCTTATTTCCAAATAATGATCATAAAAATATTATTACATCTTATTCTGAGTAATCCTGAGTACTTTATTTACTTTCAGTGTTTAATATTGGTGAAGTTCTGTGTTATTACACTATAGCTTATTTTGTCTAGTTCTATAATTCCAGAGTCAAAAAGAAATGTTAAAAAAACCCACCCAAACAACCGAACAAAAAACCCCACATGCCAAGCAGAAGGTGTTTGGCCAAAATCCTTGTTTAAACAAAGTACACAAACGCATGTGCTTTTTGCAGGCGCAACTATGCTCTCCGTTTACATATGCTTTATCTATAATTATCTATGTAGATTGAATAAACTGCTCTTGCATATAAATAGGCATTTAAGCTTGCAGTTACCTGATTGGCATGTGCAATCAGGGCAACTGATCTTCCAAAGTAGGTATGCAACTGCATGTATAATGTATCTAAAATGCAGGTCTATAGAACCCAGTTAATTCTAAATAATCTTTTGGTATTAGAAGCAATCTGCCCCTTTGATCAATTATCAAGCTGCCAAAAATAGGCAGAATAGGTAAGCTGCATTTGATGCACAGTCTTGTAAAAACAGGCTAAAAATTCTGCCCTTCAGCTCCACAAATGAAAGGGTGAAATCAGGGCTATATCCTAAGATCAATAGCAAAAAAACCAGTGAAATCAGGAATACACCTTTTGTCAAGCAAGTTTACCTGAAAAGTAATTTGTTTAGCTATTCTTTCAGACTTGCTATTTTCAGTAATGAGTTACAGAAGAGCAAGAGAGAGAGAAGTACTAAGAGTTAAAGAAGAGTTTGTCTAAGACATCTCATGGTAATAAGAGGTTGTGGGTTTTTTTTAACATAATTCAAGAAAGTTTTTTATGTTCTAGAGAAAGGAAGAGTAACTGCAGTCTTATGGTGCTTCTCCACAAAAGCACATTTTCTACAATTGCTGTGCTCTTTGAATAATGTGTGCTAGTGGCTTGTCAGATCACAGCAGGTAAGTCAGAAGGAATGTGAAAATGTGATAACTCATCATTGCATTGCCTTCTCCTCAGACTGTCTTTAAATAACCTAAGGGTTATTCCTTCTAATGCTGGGCTGCAGAGGCCACTAAAGAGCTTAAACAGCATAGGATAAATGCAAGCATAATATGCTCCCTTTTCTTCATCTGGGATGCTGAGAGGATGAGTTAGACAAGAACTATGTGTCATCTCTATGCTACCGATGAAATAGATGATAAATTTTGGGCAGTTAAGCATACAAAAATTTGAGGAAAGTATGGAATACTGAACTCTTTTTTTAATATTGTGCATTTACATACTAAGTCTTCCAACAAATCCTCTCCTTCCATAGAATATCTGTACATATAGAACTGGTGAAACTTTGTATATTTTCTAAGAACATTTATGGACCTTCGATTGATCTTTCATGCATCTGGGAAACACAGTTGTCCCAAGAGCATATGCACCCTCTTCATGTCTAGACCTTCCCTATATGATCAGGGCTATAGTGCATTTTAGTCTACTAGAGTAGTGCAGTGAGAAAGGAAGACTAATGCATCTGGGAAATGAATCTGTACACAGGAGAAGAACAGCACAGTGCACATATTTCTGTTAAGGTGTCATGGTTTGACCTCAGCCAGCAACTAAGTACCATGCATCTGCTTGCTCACTCCCCACCCCTTATAGTGGGATGGAGAAGAATACCAGAAGAATAAAAGTGAGACAGCTAATGTGTTGAGATAACAACAGTTTAACAGATAAAACAAAAGCTGTGCATACAAGCAAAGCAAAACAAGGAATTTATTCACTACTTTCCATTGATAGGCAGATGTTTATCCATCTCCAGGACAGCAAGGCTCCATCACATCAACAGTTACTTGGGAAAACAAAAACCATCATTCCAAATGTCTATCTCCTTTCTCCTTCCTCTTATAGGAGGGGCACAACATCATATGGTAGGGAATATCCCTTTGGTCAGTTGGAGTCAACTGTCCCAGCTGTGTCTCCTCCCAGTTTCTTGTGCACCCCCAGCCTACTCAAAGTGTGGTGGTGAAAGAGGCAGAAAAAGTCTTGGTGCTGTGTTAGCACTGCTCAGCAGTAACTAAAGCATTGTTGAATTCTCAGCACTGTTCTCAGCACTCTTTTCAGCACAGATATAAAACATAACCCCAAAGTCTGTGAGGAAAATTAACTCCATCTCAGCCAAAAACAGCACAGAAGGCAATTCTAGACAGAAATATGCTACCTCAAGTCAGCAAGTTAACACACTAAAAAAATAGCAAAGTTGTGGTGTTGCTGAACCACTTAGTGTTTTCTTACACACTTCAACCTTTAATGGAAGTTCTCCAAATCTGTGTTCAACTCATTACTGCATTGTCTGATATAACAAGAAATTCTTGCTATTGTTCCCTGTCACTGCCTTTGTGCAAGTCAAGAAAAGTTTTCCCTTACCCTAGTTTGTTCTTTCACTTAAGTGGATGTATTGGGTTTGGCTGAGATGGAGTTAATGTTCCCATACAGTCTTCAGTCAACCCCCCACAGTGGATATAATTTTTTTCCCATCATAGACATCTTTTCCTTGAGATGTTTTCTAGAGGTCTTACACTATATCAGGTTTCTCAGTCTCTAATGAGTTCAAACTAATCATCTGTTGTGAAAATTCAGCTAGACGGTATAATACCAAGAAAACATATACTTTCCTATTTGAATTGACTTTCATGAATCACTATTCCAAATGTAGGAGAATATCTGACTATATTCTTCAATTATGCAGAGACAAGTCTTGTATTTGGCTAGAATTAATATACGTTATCAGATGACCCATCTTACATTAATAATCAATAAAAAAGCAGATATATCAAAGCACTGGTCAGAAATAAATATTGGTGGTGAAAGAAGCTGCATATTACTAATTACAAGGCTAGCATCCTAGCAGAGAGGATACACTAATTTTGTAGTCAGTCAAGGATCATTATTGTATACTGATCTTTCACTTGTCTCTTACATGTTAAATAAAAACCTGAGATGGAAATGTATTTATACATGAATAACAATTCATTTTTATAGACTATATCACTTTTTTGTCAGCCAATTAAATTCTGTCACTGAACCAAATATGATTGATTTTTATCCACAGCTGTTCCCTGTAAATCTGTCTACAAATAGCTGCTCCAGGATAGTAAGCATTCTGACACTCTCTAAAACACAGTCAGCAACAGAAACAGACAACCGTTGAAAATTTAATCTTAACAAGGCTTTCACTGAACTCCTGGGGATACCATTTTTAATTAGAAAGAGAATGCCAGAATCTAAGTAGCTTGCTTAGCAAAGTTCACTAAGTAACATCTAAATAAAAGACATAAGGTGGACAGCTTTGTTTTCCCCTAGGAAAGCCAATAGCTTTAAAAATTATTATTTCCTTCGTAAGATACATTTAGTAGTCAAAACAACAGGCTTGTCATAACATGTAGGTATATGGCAGATTAATCATTATATTTTTTAATTATTAAAAGTTTGGGGTTTTTTCCTACTGATGTGTTGAGAAAGAGAACACACTATTAGCCAGTGTATTTTGTTTTGAACAATATCAAGATTTATCCACAGAGCTAAGAAATTTATGTGCATCAGTCATGTATATGATGGTGCAATGAGACAGAATGCACTGGGGCAGAGTGGAACCCCATGAAGTTCAATGAGGGCTACTGTGAAATCCCATAGCTGGAGGTGAGAAATTTCCTGCAGCAGTACAGGCTGAGACAAACCATCTAAGAAGTAGCTTTGCTGAAAATGTCCTAAGGTTCCTGGTGAACAGTAAGTTGAGCACGAGCCAGCAATATGCTTTTGTGGCAAAGAGGGCAAACAGCCTCTAGGGCTGTGCTGGGCAGAATGCCGTTAGCAGATTGAGTGAGGTCATCCTTCCTTTAGCACTGATGAGATACCCCTAGGTACTGTGCCTAGTTCTGGGCTCCCCAGTAGCAGAGAGACATAATCATACTGCATTATGTATAGAGAATGGCCACAAAGATGATAAAGGGACTGAAGCATATTTCATACAAGAGGCAAAGAGAGTTGGGACTGTTCAACCTAGAGAACAGAAGGCTCAGGGGGATCTTATTCGTGGGTATTAAAACCTTGTAGGGGTGGAAGGTAAAGAAGATGGAGCCAGTTTTTTTTTCAGTGGTGCCAACTGACAGGACAAAGGACAGTTGGACAAAACTGAAAGACAGGAACAGCTACATAAACTTTTGAAAAAAATTCTGCTGCAAGAGTGGTTGAGAACTGGAGAATTCATAGAGATGCTGTGAATAAGAATATTCAGGCTGCTATATCTGTCTTGAGACATGAAGTTGAAACTCCTTTGGAATATTCTTTTGTTTGAACATTAAAATTCAGGAGCAAGAAAGCAAACAGGTAGCAGCACTCTCTGCTAATGTGATTTTTTTTTTCTCTACTATGTTTTTGTCTGTATTTCTTTTTAATGGACAACAGAGGTTCTGCTTATGGTATATGTATCTCTAAATGGAAAAGCTGGTAGCATGTACCTTGTACTAGGATTCCAAAATAGAAAGTTAATGGTAGTGGTTTATATACAAAAGCAAAACCAACATTTACAAGGACTANGAAGTTAATGGTAGTGGTTTATATACTGCTGTGTCAATACAAAAGCAAAACCAACATTTACAAGGACTACTGTTATGGTTCTGAGTTCAAAATAAAGCAATTTCTAAAATTGATTTATGTAGAGCTGTTAATTATTAGGTACTAGGAAGTAGACAACTGATAAAACACAGATGCTTAAATTTCCAATGTAAAATTGAGTCCCAAAGTATTTTATTAAAGTACTTCTGAGTTGTAGATCTTCTCTTTTCTAAAGGAGGATATTGCCTATAAAGAACTGGTCCATTCTAGGCTTGAAATAATGGATTTTTTACAAAGTACCCTGCAAAACATGAGATCATAAGAGCGAACCACATACAATTAAAATAGATACAAAAATAGAATGATCTCCGTAATTCATAATAAGACTTACAGGCAAATGTAGAAGAACTGCAGAAATACAGAAAAATACATTAAATATCAGAAGTTTCTAAGTAGGTTTAGAGAGAATGTTCCATTGACAAGTTTTTGCATGTTAAAGAACAATCCTATTTAGTCTTTAAACATCTATGTGGAAAAGCTGAGTTCCAAAAGAAGTGTGAAAACCAAGGATGTATTATAGATTTGTTTCTATTATATTTGAATATCCTTTAAATACAACAATCCAGTGTGTTGGCAATCGGTACTAGACAAACTTAACATCATTTTCTTTTCTTCCTACCTACTACTTTTCTTTCAGAAGTTTAAATGATGTAATAATTAATTTTGTGAAGATATCTAAGAAACATTAAACAAGTGAAATCCTCAGGTGCTGATACTAATTTCTTCAATATAAAGTACAATTCTGGTACTCTTTGTACTCCACTTCCACCAAAGACTTTATAATGTTTGTTTTTCTAACTGTCCTCCAGGAAAATAATCCCATTTACCCATATAGAATCTTATGATCAAATAATTAGGTAGAGAGTAACTAAACATTTTACTAGACTGTGCGTTCCAGAACAGGAATAAATTTGGAGAGATAATAACCATGCTACTGGCACTTCATCTTTTACACCTGTGAGCAAAACAGAGCTTAAATAAAGGACATTTACTCAACTGAAGTCATTAATGTGTAATAGCTAAGGATCTGGCACATATATGGTTTGTGGCAGTTTATCTTAGAGAAGATGAGTTACTCCAGGCTATTAGCAATTTATATTTATCTTCTCTGGCCCAAATATAAAAATGCTCACGCAGGTATCTCTAACTAATCTCTTCATATTTTCTGATCCTCCCTTGTATGCTTCCTAGTAAAGACCGGAGTTGCTTATGTGGGTTCCTACAGAATGATTTGGATTCTGGAAGACAGAGAAGTTGATCAAGCTATTATTCACAGGTTCTGTATTACACCATATCATGATTTAGTCCCTGTAAACTCTGGACAACCTCATACTGTCATGAGACACTCCGTGAAACTCGGGTGGGAAAGAGAAAGGTGATAAAATATATAGACACCACTTCTTTGTTTTTGGAAAATAACCACCAGATGAGGCCTCTAATCCTTGTTACCAATGATCTACTCAATTTGGACACCATTAATTGTTCACAATATCTCATGGGAGTTGACTTATAACGTCTTTAATATGGAAAGATGGAGACTTCAGAAGCTTCCCTCTTACTGCAAGTACAGAGCAGTGTGATCCCCTGTTCCATTCTCATAAATCTAATTTCTGAGTTCATATATAATAAATAATATATGGAGACTCACCCTAGGAACCAGAAAATAACAACAATAATAATAAAGTGTTAATGCTGGCACCTGGCTTCTTCAATATCTGACTGAACTGAAAATGGAAATCAAACAGACCACAATTTTCTCTGAAAATGAATATTTCTTTGATTTTTCACTAGGTAGCTGTCTGCATTCTTGCTTAATTTTCTTTCATATTTAGTCAAATGACACTTTAGGCTATATATGTACAAGACAAATATCAGAACTTCTATAGATTTTTAAGCTTTTTATATCCTTTCCTATCCAGTATTTATTTGTCCAGAGGCAATTCAAATCTGCAGCTTACTCACGTTAAACTGTATTTTCTCCCCAGCTAATTATAGTGTTTAGAAGAGGTATTTCCAGAAGTAAATTATCAATTCATAAATTAAATGGGAGCAGAATTGGGCCCTCTGCTAATTTGAATGCTTGTTTTACTGAAAATTATTGTGCTTCTGTCAAGGTAATTGCTATTTATAATTTAACAAACAATTGTCTGCTCTCACTGAAGCAGCAAAATTCTCTGATGTATAGTTTTGTGTGCACTCTCCATGCATGCAAGGACATACACATCTCTCTGTATTTTACAGTTTTCATAAAATGTGGAGAAAAGGTAAATTTCAGATCTTTGGAAATTCACTTTCATCAGTTTTCTCTACAAAGCCTTTAAAACCACGGACCATATTTTAAACTAAAAACAACAGAAATAGGAATAAATTGAAGTGCTTATTTGAATAAAAAAGTAAACACAAACCAAACTCAAAAGAGCTCAAAAACAAAACCTCAAGAACAGGCAAAAAATCCTAAACAAACTTGATATATGTGTTTAAATAATGAATACTGAACATTTTAGTTCAATTAAGCTATTAAACCAGATCCTTACCATGACATATTGGAATTTTTTCTGGCTTATCTTTTCCATTTTTTTCAATCTGTTAAATTCAGACTGGCTTCCAGGAGTCATGAAATGTGACACAGATACAAATTCCAGGTAAGGTGAGTGTGCTTACAGATCTGTGAGCACACTAAGAGGAAGAGTAACTAAAAGCATTTCTTCAGTGCAATAACATGTGGACTTCTGCAGCTGGAAGTACTTTCAGGGTATTTTTGTGGCAGTGTGCAAAGCTAACAAGATAAAAGAAAGCACAGATTGTAGGAACATAGGCAAATTATTTCCAGACAGAGTGGTTCCTAAGAACGTACAACCTGATTACTTCTTACTCTCCTCTCTTCATTTCAGTTCAGTTAGCAATTTTTAAACAAGAAGTGAAGAGGTGGGAAAGCAGCCTCTAGACAGTCAAGTCAATCAGCAGTACACCAGGAGTTTCAAGGCTGCTTAACTGCACAGGGAATTGAAACTGGAGTATTCCTTCCTAAAATGGATACTTGGCATCACTTTCAGTTCACTTATTTGATCTTGCAATTGTATTTTTAACTTACCTTCGGTGCTTTTCTGTCTCATGTAACTTGATGCTGAGTTCAGAAGCTTTGGAACTTCTATGATTCACATCCACACACACTTCTGTAGATATCTCCACATTCAAGAGCTAAAGGAAGGATTCCATCATCCCTGCAATTACAGTGCAAACCCAAAATTTACTCACAAGTAAAGAGGTCTTGGTCTAGAAACAAAACACCTTGTTTTATGCTGTGGGAAGTGGAGAGGCATGCCTATTAAATACTAAAATATAATCTGTTTAGAAGCTCAGTTTTTAAAACCAGAAAGACCCATATTTGTTCACCAAGATTTATACTCCTTTCTAAAAAAGCCGAAGACTGCACACAGTAACTTCTCCATTCAGTCCATTACACTTTCAGATAAAAACTACTTATTTTTCAGCTCTTATAAATGTTGTTTCCTTTTCTGAAGTTTCTGACTGTTAATCTTTTGATCTATTTTGTTCTATTTACCCCTCAACACTTCTACTAAAATATAGATTACAAATCTGCACTTTCAGAAATGTCCTTCCACTGAGTGTAACATAACCTTCACAAATTTATTATTTCCTCTGTGTATTTTTACTTTATTTCAAAGTCTCTATATTTTTTCTCTCTTCAGAGAAATGTCTGCCATGTTCTTCCTTCACTAGTTAAAATAATTCAGATACACAGAAAAGATGTTCATCTATAGTGCTGTAATCTTCTAAGTCCCTATTACCTCAGCAAATAGATTTCACATAATTTTTTCATATATTTTAAGGTTCAATTATACCATGGCTGACAGTTTTGAAGTTAGAGTTTCTACCCCAAAGGAACAATTTCAGTAATTCTTTTATTGTTGCTTTAAGCTTTGGGAATTTCAAAGCTGAAGATGACTCATTTTTCTCTTCTGAATATTAACTGAGTCTGAAAACTAACTTAGGTTGGAAACTAATTTCTTTAAAAAGTCATTTATTCATACTGAATCTTTTATTCTTATTTTCATGATACTTATGTCTTTAGTTTACTCACTGTCCTGTTTTATGTTACTAGGATATATTAGCAGGACACACCGGCTTAGAAGAATTTGAGACTGAGAAGCAGCACAGGAACCACAAACAAACAAACAAAAACAAATAGATGATCAGAGGGCTGGAGCACCTCATCTACAAGTACAGGCTGAGAAGAGCTGGGTTAATTCAACATGGAGAAAGAAGACCTCCCAGTACCTAAAGAGGGCCTACAAGAAAGCTGGAGAGGGACTTGTTCCAAGAATATGTAATGGTAGCACAATAGCTTTAATGAGTAATGGCTTTAAATGGAAAGAGGGTACATTTAAGTTAGGTGTAAGGAAGATTTTCTTTGCTGTGAGAATGGTGATACACAGGAACAGATTCCCCGAAGAAGTTGGGAATGTCCCCTCCCTGAAAGTGTTCAAGGCCATGTTGGATGAGGCTTTGAGCTACCAGGTCTAGTGGAAAGTGCCCATGCCTATGGCAGGATGATTGTAGCTAGGTGATCTTTAAGGCCTCTTCCAACCCAAACCATTCTATGATTATACTCCAGTATAATACTCCAGTTTAGTTATCTATATCAGAGTTGAGCCTGGAATCCCAAATAAAGTTACAATCTCATAATGGATATATAGAATCATATCTAGTTAGAGTTTTATTGTCTGGAAACAAGTCAAAAAGAGAACAGAGGGGAAACAGAAATAAATGTGAAACTGCTTCATTGAGATCACACAGCAAGTCAGTGATGAAATTAAATCATTAGGACCTGATAAACTTAGTGAATTTCATTAATCTGTTCACTAGATAGCACTGCATTTCCTTTTAAGCTCTAGAATATGTTTTATAAGAATAGTCTTTGCTATGAATGTTCCTAGAAAAATATTTTTTTCCTCTATGTTTTCTTTTCCCAGTGGCATTTTAAATTGTACCTGTGCCCCTAAGCTTCTCTAAATGAAAAGGTGGAAAATATCTAAACAGCCTCTGAGCAAATAACAAAACCCCACAAACCTTATATAAACCAATTTTATTTCTCAGGATAGCTCTTAAAATATCATATAAACTCAAGATTAACTGATTAGGCACAGTCTGAAATGGGCATGTAGTTCTAGTCCTAGAGAACTAAATGAAGAACAAGAAAAAAAAAAAAGGTGACATTCTAAAAATGAGTAGGAGCATCAGCTTATTAAAGGAAAAATCATCTTTCTTACATCAGTGAAGATCTGTTTTATAGCTAACTCTTGTATTTTCTTTGAGATAGTGAAGTCAAGTAGTACAAAAGAAGGGACAGAAATGTTCTCTTTGAATATATCTTAACAGTGACATTACCTAACTGCCTGTTCAGTTTATCTCCTTTTTTTGTTTTCTGATTTATCAACCTATCATTTTATCTGTCTATTGCAAGTTCTGTCTTGCTTTTTACACTAGGAAATAGAATCAAATCTTACTTGTTAAGGTGATAATTAATCATATCGGTTGTTTCAGTGTATGAGTCCTTTGTGACCCTATTTTTATTTTTAATGAAAATGAATTTTTTAATGATAAACTGATAAAATCTGCATATGCAGATTTTCAGATAACATAATGGTTTTAATATTAAGTATTTTATAGCATAATCATAATGCTAATTATTTGGTATTCCTTCTTCATCTTGCATCCTGTATTATTTCACACAATTTCCTGTCCTTTGTTTCCATCTACATGGATAAGTGATGATCTCGTCCTAGTTTTCCTCAGCATCTGACAATTATGCATTAAGCACAGGAAGTTCATATCTGTCCCAAAGCTGGGAACCACAAATAGAAAAACCACATAGTAAGCTCTAGAAAGTTGTATTTTATATGTCCATTAACAATTTACCATTTTATTTTGATACCCTGCAACTAATTGCAACACTTAACAGTTTACAGGCAGTTGGTGTCTATGACTCATGCTTACAATATGGTACTTGCCTATGTTTAGCTTGTATCAAGGGCTAAACTATAGCTGTTGCTCTATCGCCCAATGATCCCTACCTAGCAGAGAAGGAGGTTGGGAAAAGGAGAGGAGAGCCATGGGCTGATGTGGAAAAAGATGCAGCAATTCTTAGGAGGAGAATTATAAGTAAGCCCCTCCAAGAATAGAGAAAAGCAGAACCCAAAGGAGCCCAAGCAGAAGACTCCCCTGTCCTCGCCAAACTTCCCCCTTTATAATGAGCATGATGTTTGTGTTACAAGCTACACCTCTAAGCCAACTCAAGTCAGCTGCCCTGGCTGACTCCAAACTGCTAACAGCTAAGATTCCATCCTAGTAAAACCAGAACAATATTGTATAGTGCTACCACTTTTTGTACAGTGTATGAGAAACACCTGCAGTTACAAAAAAAACCCAAACAAACAAACAAAAAACAAAAAAAGGGGAATTATTATTATGGAATCAAAATTCCATAATACCTAATGTCTACGTGTAACCAAAATAATTCTTCTTTTACTATTATTATTTTCAAAATTCAAGTAGACATTTTCTACAAAAGTTTCAGAATTAAAAAGTATTTTGACTTACGCATTTTAGTAGTACTGATGTGTTTCAGTCTAACAAGGTAGAAATCTAGGGTTTAGCATGTCAATCAGATTACATTTATAACTGATTAAATCTTAGTTTTCAGGCCATGCAATTTGTTAAATTAATATTGTTATATATTTTTATTATTTAATATCATATATTGACATAAAAATGAAATAGTTCAACATCATTGAAACACGAAGTATAGATGTCTCCACTCTTTTTATTGGTTTTTCAATCTCATTTAGTAGCACTCTTATCATGAAAGAAAAACTAGATATTTCACTGGGGAGTAACACTTTTTTGACATACCAACCCTATGACATTATTAGAACGTTGTAAATTTGTTTTGGTTATAAGTTTCTAACTTATATTTGTGTTCCTAGCTGCGTTACTGAAACTCAAAAAGTCCTGACCAACTTCTTTGGACTTTTTCACATTGCATGTCTACAGGTGGCTCAAGATTTATCACTGTGCAAGTCATGCTTGTCCCAGTTTTGTCATTAAACTGTCACTGGATAAAATGCAGAGAGTTTTAGAGCAGAAACTTGAACCCTGGTTTCCTTAACCTCCATGCAACTGTGCCCTACTTTCTAGCCAGCATGCTGTATTTTGTTCTCACTGCAACATCTCCTTCATCCTTTCTCCAAATCTGACTTCAGTTTCTTTATTGAATTTGATTTATTTTCTTCATAATGTCAAAGCTTTCTCTAGAGAGATGGATAGTGCTTCTTTATATGAATCAGACTAGCATATATCTAAAGGAGATGGCAACTTACAGGGGCAGAAGAGTACTGGTGCATTCTCCTTCATCTGCTTTCCTGAGGCTGAATAATACTTTATGAAAAAAAGTGTGTGCTATTCTGGTTACACTTAAAAAACGGAGGTTCTTTAGATTTATACTCTTCCTTCAGCAAGTCTTGCAGCAGAGACAGGGTACACCCAAGATGTGTGGGATGAATTATCTTTAAAAACATTCTAATTATCGGTAAGAGAGATATAGATGACCTACTCAGATCAGACTTTGAAAACTCTAAATTACAACATTGAAACCTGTATTTAGGGTTAGGCATTTGCAATGAGCTGTATAGAGTTCAAGGAATCAATGAATCCCTAAACTAGCTCATCAGTGTGATCACTTGATATAGTTCTGAAATAAATAAAATGTCTATAGATTGATATTGAAGAAAAGAAGGAAAAAACAATGAATAACATATTTCATTTATTCCTCCATTTATTTTATAAGAAGCTATGGTCAGCAGCTAATTTATAATCAAGGATAAATCTTCCTCTAAATGTTTCAGGTTCTGACAAATATTTCCACAGTATATATGGATATATATTTTTGTAGAAAAAGATGAAATAAAAAAGCATCTGTGTTACTGAAAATATATGTGGCATGAAAATACAGCAAAATTAGTCATTTAGCTGAGTGCCAAGAAGGCAATGATAAATGAACTTGTAAATGACATGAACCTGAAAATAAAATTCAGCCTTGTTGATGTCTAACACTAGTAAGTACAAATACCTCAAAATTCAATGATTCTTACAGCTTGTTTGTTGAAAAGACTGTGGAGACATCATAATTACATTACTAGACTATAGAAAAAAACATAATGAAGATCATGCTTAGCATTTATCTAGTACTTTCATCCAATGATTCAAAGTACTTCGCAAACATTAAGTAATTATGCATTATTATAACTTCCTTTCTGTTGCAGACAACAAAAATATTTTTCTTTCTTGATAGGTGTTTTCCATATAATTTTGTAGGGTGATGGGTGGAGAGTGGAAAATTTCTTCTAATTGCTATCACTTCAGCAAATTCATCTTTCATGCTTTGTCATTTTAGGAGGGTATGCAGGCACTTGCTTTTATGCCTGTAGCACATCACATACAAAAGCATCTTTGGGAGTTCTACTATTCTTTGTGGAAAGCTGTTTTGCCTCTGCTTAGACACGTAGCAATTTTCTGTACTAAACAACTTGATTAGAGGAGGTTGAAACATCTTTTTCTAGTCCTTGACTTGTGCCATACACTTCATGTCACCTCCATTTACAAGAGTGGAACATCATAGAAAATCTTCATTAGATCATCTAGGAATGTAGTCTCATTAAAAATCTGAGAAAACAAAGTATATATTTTATGCAATAAAGTTTTCTTAGTTTCCTGGATTACTTTTGAAGCTCATTACACAAAAAGGACTCTCTACACTAAAACCACAAAGGATGCACATAAGAGTCAGGCAATGTAAAAATGTAACATTTGTTACATGGCCCCATTTCTGTTTTCTCAGCATTCTGCAGCTGGGCAGGATTAAACATGTTCAGAATATTTTCACCAGGAAACAATAAGTTCAGCCGCATCACAGAACAAAAATAATGGTAATGACTGCATACATGTATGCTAGCCTAATTTGGAACTAATTATCTATGTGTCATTACAGACAGATGTTTCTCATATCTTTTATCTATAACAGTGCTTCAAATAAATGGATAATTAATAACATTAATTAATTATCAATCACTTTTCTGTTAAATTTATTACTTTCATAATAATTTGTTATTTAATGTAAAAAAAATTGAGGAGAAGTTGGTTTCAATTAACTTGCAGTCAAAGGACATTTTCCTCTCTCTGGTTATAAACCTATTAAATGCAATATGGGAAGAAGGATTTGAGGAAATGTGTAAAGGCGTGTGAAACAAAGTATAGAAGTAAGTGTATGCAACCTTATGAAAAATGTATGTGTTTATATGTTAAAAAAAAGAAGAGAAGCAAAGAAATTAATTCAGGTCTTAGAAGTTCATGGGGTTTCCTTAACAGTCACATTTATCTTTCACACAGTCTTCTGCCTACTCACATTTTATTCTGGTTTTAATTGGAATCATCATTCTAAACCCCAAAAACATTTCAATAGAAGCTCTGCAAAAAAAGATACACTTCTGTAAAAAGTATTTGTTTCAAGAAACTGATAGGGTTTTTTTCTTTAAAAAGTTCCTTACAAACTCTATTTTAAATAGAGCTCTGCTGACTATATTGTGTAACTCTCCTCATTATATTACCTGCATCACAACAAAACATACCAAAAGTTGCTTCTCAAGCACATTGTTTTAGCAAGGCAGTCTAGAGTCACAAAACCAAACAACTAAAAAGAAAAAAGATCGCTAGAATGAATACAACTTAAAAAAAAATACTGGAGAAGTTAAATGTTTCAAGTATGAATCAGGGGTGCAGAAGAATCTCTAGCGCTACTGAGTTACAAATGTAGGCGTTTAAACTGATTTTTCATGAACCGTGTGACAATCATATTCCAGAATTAGATTGAATAGAGATAGATTTAAGATACAACTTCTTTGACTTGAATGATCTTTTAGGTCTCTCATTTTCAATATCTACTACTTTGCTAATTTGAGGGAAAACCCGAAACTATTTCAGTTTACGTTTCAAAGTGTTAACATAGCAACGTTTTGCATACGTATATAAATTAGTCTCTTTAAAATAGTTAGAGCCTCCTGTTAAAAAGTTCCTGGCACGATGAAATCTGACATTCTTTAAGCTTTCAATATATACTTTAGTTTGAGGGAAAGAAGAACTTCTTTGTTTCCCTACCTGATTCAGACTCCCAAAACATGACACAGTGATATAAAGGAAGCTTATATTATGAGGGATTTATGGCTTTTTGAAAGAAAAAAAAAAGCTCGCATTGTTTCTTTTAAGATACCTTCTCTGCTCCTTTTGTTTGTTCAGAACCCATCTTTGTAATCATTGTGGTTATATTCTGTGAATATTTAATACAATCGTTTCTTGTAGGAACGATAAATCATCTAGATTTTTACTTAGGAGCTGGAAGCTACTTTAAATATGCAATTATTTTCTTCAAGTCATTTCTATAGTAACTGGAAAGAAACTATAAACAACACTTCAAAAAGCTATGCATTTTTTTCCCAGCATTTACATGATGTTTGTCTACAAAAGAATTGTTAGAAATTGCTAGGTTATTTTCCTAAAAAAGTATTGAAAATTTAACAAAATAATTCAAAATGATCAATCAAAGAATGCATGTTTGAAATGCATCAATATATTTATTTTGCTTCCATTATTATTGTTTTTAATTGAAGGGTTATTTTTGTTTTGTGCAAAATAAGCAAAATTCAAGACCCCATGGGTTGAAATAAGGAGAGCCTAATGCAATAATACAAAGAATGAAGAAAACAACAGGAATAAGCATAATACTGATGAGGTAATATATAAAGCGAGTGATATAAAATGTAATGTGCTCACCTGATGAAGCCACATCAAAAGAACCACAATGACCAAAGGGCCCATCCTTCTTCTTGTGTCTTGTATAGCGGGCATGATGTCATAGGTTATCCATTAACCCATTGGCTGATTCAATTGGCTGTCCTGGATGTGGCCCCTCCCAACTTCTTATGAAAAAGAAGTAACCCAATCCTAACCAAACCCAGGACATTTAGAATGAGAAATTATAAAATGTAGCCTGTTTTATTAAAGGAAAATTAAGATACAAATCTTTAGTTTTCGCAAGGTGAAAATGTATTGGATTAGAATTTGAATAACTAATATAAAAATACTTCAAAATATGTGTTTTCAAGAAAAATAAGCTTTAATGAAAAGCTATGTTTACTGTATTTCAGTATTTATTATCTTTATAAGTAAGCAAAAATGTAGTGTTTGTTCTTGAAATACAACTTTTTCTACATTCTAGATGACTGTTTATATCCACTTCGTACTTATACTGTCTATAACTGTCATAAAAAATGCTAAGGGAATTAAAAGTCATACACAAATAAATATTATGATATATTTTAACAAAATGCCTTTGGGTAAAAAAAAATTCACTGAAAATTATAGCTTCACATTAACATGCATTCAAATTAGGAAATATCTTTTGTATTACATGAAGTATTGCACAGATGGTTATTCTGTTTGCCCAGGAACTCCTTAGGCTTGTGGTTTGGAAACTTTCCTGTTTACATCTTCAAATTCATGCTCATAAGAATATTAATTTATTTACCTATTTTTATTTTAGCAGAGTTAGAAAGTCCTTAAAGCCTCTCAACAGTATTATTTTTATAAAAGACACTGTGCAAAGTAATTTCCAAACTTTTTTCCAGGAAATGTTTATTATTCAGTGCTGGCATTACAACTTTTCTCTTTTGAATTACTCTCCATGTAATCTATAATTAACGGCTGAAAGTCAAGTGAGCCAGTTATATAATTTGATTTTCCTTTTGTTACAGAAAACAGTTTTACTCACTTTATTGCATTGGTTATGTACTGTGAATAACACACTGGAGTTGACCAATACAATAATACTTCAAATGTTATTTCAACCTTATAATTTTTATGTATGTCTATCTATAATTTTCTTCTTGTGAGCTAGCCTTAAGAAAATAATTACCAGAATTATTAATTTCTCTAACAAGGGTTATAACTGAACTCTTTTCAGGCTAAGAAACAGAAACAGAGTTATTGAAAATAACACTTGAATCCTACTATAAAGCATCCGTTTAAATGAGATCTTCAGTAGTTTTATAACATTTATTAGGAGTCATTTCAAACAAGTTTCTCTTTGAAATAAAAAAAAATGCTCAAAGTTCCTTTAAACTTAATTATAAATTATTTTATTTTAAATTGTGATAGTATTCAGTAAATGATTTATTGTAGTACTAGTGAACATTCTTCTTCATAGTATAACAATTTTCCACTTCATTGCTGCCATTTGAAAATGATACCAGAACTTAGTTCACTTAGAATCTCTTCTTGTTAATGATTTATTGTCCTGGTTGCAAAGCACCTCAGCTGGCTACTACAGTTTCATCTTTCATCAGTGCAGATAAAAAAACACCTTGTATTTTCTCAGTTTATGTTAAATAACTATTCTTTCTCTTTCTAAGTTATGATTTCTGTAATTACTATGTTTTTTCTAGACAGTAATGGAAGAGTCAATATCAATGCCTATGATAATACTTATTTTCCCTTAATCCTTAGATACAATTTTTGACTATGTCACAAGTTCCAATCCTTAATGTCAAAAACCAAAGAGCATAAGAGAAAACAGAGATGAAAGAATTTTCAAGGACTGTTCACACTGTGACCTTTGAGTAACAGGGCAGCCTCAGCTCCTAAATTCCAGCACAGGAATTAACAATATCTGATTTTTGCAGATATTAATGCATTAGCTCATTCATCGCAAATCTGATTCATTACATTTTAAAAATTTAAATTCATATTATATATGTGTATTCATAATTTGAATTTATTATATCTAGTACAAAACCCAAAACCTGCCCAAGTATTAACAATAATCTCCACAGATGCAGGTTGCAGAGGCAGTCTAATGTAGCACTCAACTGTCCTTGCTGTTAGACTGTTTTCCTAGTTTCGTATCATAAATTCCTTTGCTACAAAGTAGTCCTGAAATGAAATCCAATTCATGTGGAATACAAATGAACAAACTTCTCTCATAAAAATGAATTTAATTTGTGGAAAAGTGAGGATTTTTTTGTTGATTGTCTTGTGTATTTTACCCAAGAAACCTGAAGACAGGCTTTGTAATGAATAATCTAATGATGTAGTCATATCTGTAGAAATCAACAACAGTCAAAATTTGGATAGATGATGTTTTGAACACTTGAATCACATGACTATATATTGATATATCAAGAACACCAAGACTCTTCCTGGTACTCTTTTAAACAAGAAGATACTCCTTATGCATATTAATAAAAAATTAGTTTAGGGCATATTGAGTATGATGTCCATGTCAAACATAATTATGTGGTTCTTATAGGTATAAGCATATGAAAAAACCCTTCAGATTCTGAAGGCTGACTTATAACATTTTATATTACAGGATTTACAAAATATATTCTTTAAAAGTTTTTTTTTTCAGAAGGAAGATAAAATAAGAGATGGTAGAACGAGTTTGAAAGGGGAGGAAGACAGGGCATGTAGACTTATGTTTCTGCTCTGTGCTCCTCCATTAATGAACTGTTGTACAATTAATGTCAGCTTTGTAAGACACAAGATAATACCACTAACTTCTTACCTTAATTAAGATGTGAATTTAGTCTTTGTTGAGGGTATGCAAATAGTCAGCAAAACTGTACTTGTCTTTCAGAACATCTCCTGTCTGAAGATCTGAGACCTTCAAACTAAGAAGTATGGTAAAGAATCCTAAAATCAGACACAAAGTAGCAGAGTCAAAAGACCAACCTGCAAGTGTGCAGGGAACAGGAAGACAGAAGATCTTAGCTAATATGCTGGAGAGCTCCACAGAAAAAAATGGTATTACAGCTTACCAGTACTTCTGGAAATACCTGAGGCAGCACTCTGCTGGGAGTCTTCACAGGAGAACTCAACAGGAGTTGAACTGACACTGAAGGAAATCAGTTTAATTTAGCAGAAATATCTTTTTTCTTTATTCTCTGAACCACCTACATCAGTATTTTTTGCTTCTGCTATACTATAAAATGAAACCTTTTCTTCTTCTTCGTTTTTTCTTTTAATTAACAAGTTGATGTTCCTTGTTATGGTCTGAGCAACTAAAATGCCATTATGAGATTAAATGGATTCCTTTTGTCTGAGTGTAAAGGGAAGGGCATGAATTTTTCTAATATTAGAAAGCACATAAAATAAGGGTATGTAATTTAAAACACATTAGCAGCTGGATATTTCCCATTCCTCCACTGAGCTGTCTGCTAATGGAAGTGTACTGTAAATAACCCCTCTCACTTGCTTATGGTCTCTATGACACAGCGAATCTGAGGACTATTTTAAGGTGAGTCTCTCTCTGATAAGTAAATAATCTAGAATTCAATAATATGGTGAAAGAAAATGACAGTTATGAATGATGCTATACTTCAGGAAAAAAATCCTAATACTTAGAATAATGTGAGTTAAATCTTGGGGAATACAGTATGATGTAGATTAGAGAAGAGTTCAGGAAAAACCAGGAAATCTGGATCTTTTACTGTAAAACTTCAGGATTTACTCAGGCTTTTAAAGTGGTGGGGTTTGGCAAGGAGTTTTGTTTCTTGGTTTGTGTGGTTTTTTTTTTTAAATTTCTTTTTCTAATTATCTTCCCAACTTCCAGAAAGCAGAGTTCTAACTATGTCCACCACTCTTTTTGGTGTTTTTTGAATTACAGATTGCATTTTAATAGTTATTTTGAATGTTACATGACTGTCAGAAGATAGCATTGACAGTAGCACTGACTATATTTTGTAATCAGCAAACTATCTCAGCAACCAAAGATCATTACATAGAAGTCTATTATCCTACTATAAGGACAATCAAGTCTAAAAGTGCAATCATAAATAAAGTGAAATGTGGTAAGTTTCCCTAAGGTTCCACCTTGAAGTCATCTGAAATCCAGATTCTGCTTCTGAAAATATACAATAACCCCAATTATGTTCTCTCTTATTGTTATTAATAATCCTAATTTTAATAACAATAATTAAAAATACTTGATGGGTCATAACTCAAATACCAAATATCTCAGCTATTTATCTGTTCTTTTAAATATTGTTGTTTTTATCTGGCTAAAACAAAGAATTATAAATACAATGTAGTAACTTGCAAAGGTTTCTTCAATGAATAACATCGTTCTATGCTTTAAAGAAAGTTGGATTTAATGCCTACCTCGTTTTGAGGCTTTGATTTTATCTGTTCTGCCCAAAGATATGCAGGAAGTCTGTAGCAGCAATTGGTATAAGTCCCAGAATTTTGTAGTTTACTCCAGTGCTTGAATCACAAAGGAGAAACCCCCCAAAATATTGGGAGGTAACATGTCCGGAAGGAGACTTCTGAAATATCAAGTGAGACTATGGATTTCTGCTTCTCCATGCATAGGCACTAGATTTACACTGGTGGTGTTGGACCAAGAATTCCATAATAGAAGACAATAACCAGGTGAGTCATTCTCATTATCTTAGTCCTCTTTGTGAAGCAAGACTGGATTCTGATCATCTTGGGCACCAAAAGGAAGTTCTATTCACATAACATTCTAAAAACTTAGGGATGACTAAGGGGTCTTAGACTGTCTTTTATTTTCCTTGGTCCTATTGAAGGCAAGAGCAGAAACGATTTATTTATTCATACATATTCTGAAGAAAACATGCTCTTGCTTCCTTTTCTTCCCTTGTTTCCCTTATATGTAAGTTGAAACCACTTGTCTCACTAACAACCAACCCCAAACATTTCTTCATATAGTATATGATGTCTGTGTACTTTAGAATTGAAGTTGAAATTCAACAGTTCTGAATTTTATTTTTGCTTTCTAAAAATTGTAGCCTTTAATTTTGTCCCAACATGTATCCCTGCATCTAAATATACATAAGTATTGCTAAGCACGATTAGCAGATGCCGGTTTTAGAAACTTCAGCTTATACAACAGTCACCCTTTAATATTTATCATGTAAATTATAATGATGTACTTCAATAGAATTCAGATTTTAGGCTGTTAATGACCTTTATAGACATTTTTGTGTCAGCAGCAATCATCTGTACATCAAGTCCAATTGCATCTGCATAAGGCAACTATATAAGTTCTTACCATTTAAAATCAATGTGAAATCATCAATTGTAGCTGTACTAATATCAATCTAACATTATAATGCAGTGGCAATTTGTTCCCGCCTGCTGCTGCTGGCAGACCTAAGCACCACAAAAATGATTGAGACAGATGCACAAGTAATCAGTTATGTCACTTTATTGATGCATTCCTGATTATCCCTTAATGAGGCAGAATTTCTGAAGAGGGAGTACTTGCCCCTAATGAGTGTTTCTTCAGATGCCAGATTTGTTTGGCTTATACACCTGCTTTCCTTATATGACCTGCTATCCTTAATTACTACTTATAGGTACAGTGGAAAAACAAAATTCTTGAAACAACAGTGAAGCAAGATCCTACTTTTTGTTAGCATGGGAAACAGAGTTTGAGATAAAATAGCATGAGATTCTGAGATGTGAGTGAGGTCTTAATTTAAACAAAAAGAAAATGTGGGAAAATATAAAATTTCCATGCAAAATAAAGGATGATCAGCCATTCTGATAGCCTATGGATGGTAGCTGAACAACTTATTTCTTGTTTTTCTCTCTCTTCAACTGAAAGGCTGGAGCATAATTTGCCCCTTGCTAAATTTGTTCAGTTCCCATTAATATTGACTGGTTAGGGGACTGAATAAATAGAGTTAAAAAGTCTGATGGGGTGGGGAGAGGGCAATGTTCAACCAGGATGTGACTTGAATAATGGAATCCAGAATCCTATTATATTGCAGTATTTTCTCTGGTGAGAATGGGAATACCTTGACACCTGAGGTGGGATTCAAATTCGTGGCTCTTCTAAGACTGAGCATATGATAAGCTAGATGAAAAATGGTTTGTTTGTTTTTTAAATTCTATTAAGAAACTGCCTCCATTGAAAGCCATGCTAAAAATCCCAATAAAGCTGATGGGTTCAGAATTTCTTTCTTGGATGCTTCTGAGATTGTATTTCTAGTAGTTACCCATAAAAGGTATGCGATACAGAAAACAAACAAAAAAACAAAGCAAAACAAACCTAAACAAAAACCAAAACCCGAACACTTCTGAATGTGTATGATCTGAGTTTGCTTCACTGCAAAAAATAAATTCACAAACAGTGACAGCATTGAAAATCTTTGAAAGTTTCCATTGTAGCAAATCTCTCCAATACACAATCTATACAAGTGAAAATCTAGCTAGAAAATTGACTTTGAAAATCTAGTTAATATTCTTGCATCTGAAGCTAACTATGGCCAACTATAATTCCCACACGATCAGTCTGTTTACAAGTTATGGCACCCCTGTAAGTGAAGTGTGGTTCCACTTATAGTAAAAAATTGTAGGAAAACAATAAGGAAAATTGTGATGATTTATACATACCAGAACTTTGGATGAAATCCACAAATCGCAAATTGTAATGGCTGAAATTCCACTGTACTTTCCTGACTGCTTTAAAGTCTAATAGGTATTTAAATCTCAGTATTCCTTCATTCTAATAAAGAGCTTGGTTTCAAAAGTTAAATTCTATCATTTAACCAAATCCCAGAGTAGACAGAATTTCTCCTTATGCTTTGGGATTCCCAGAAAAAGATCTTCCATTACAGCTTCTCATTAAAGTAAGAATGTGCTATGGAGATGAACAAAAAGGTGTATTTCTAAATTGTTTAAGCAAGACACTTTAATTAACTTTTACCCATGTGCCTACTGAGTGAGAATCTACATACACAGTCAGTTCTGCTCTGCACAAATGTTTAGAGGTGGAGACAGCACAGAGCTCATAACAAATGGGCACCAAAATAGTACATCAAACATTTTTTTTTCAATCTGAAGAATTAAAAAAAAAATAAAGTTAAAAGATTATGTGTAAAACAATCAAAACTTTTGATCACTTAATTGTGAAACTTTAAAGGACTTGAAAAAAATTTGAGAATACATTAGCAGCATTTATTAGCTTTTTCATAGGAATGGTTCTTCAAAGCATAATTTATTTTTATTTAACTGTCGATTAGGTTTTATTCTGTGCATTACCTTTGTAAAATATGAAAGATATCAGATATCTTTCTTGTTGTTTTGCTGCTGCTGTTGTTTTTTTTTAAAGTAGTGACAGCAGTTTCTAATGTAAGTCTATGACCAGCCATATGGACTAAAGAACATTGTAATTAAATAACTGTAAGGGAATCATCATCCATGAGTTTCTCATCAGGTCCAGAAAAAGCCACTAATTTATGAAAAACATGAGAATAGGCATGAACAACATCGAAGTGTCTTCTGGACATTTCTTACAGAAGCTAAAGGGAGATAATGGGGCTGTAGATAGACTTTTTTATGTTGACAATCTGATGGTGTTTGCTCATGAAACAAGCATAAGGAGAAAATGTTAAAAATCGTCAAAACAATTCCTTTCTAACTGTCCGTAAAATGGCAAAAGACACTGTGTAATACTGTAAACAAATGAAAATAATAAAAAAAAGAGATAAGTACAAATTTTCTATCAGAAAGCTATTTGTAAATGCATTAGGAATGTTTGTAAATGTTTAGTTTGCTTTTAGAACTTTTACAACATGTCTGCAAACAACTTTCTAGTCAAAAAGAAAGGGGTTTATTTACATAAATACCCAAATTAAATATTTTAAAGCACTAAGAAGTATTTGTTAAAAGTGTGTTTTTTGCTTAAGAAAATCTAATGAATTTATAAAACAAGGAACCAAACAGACATTTTGACTGACTGTATTGTTGAGGGTTTTTTTTAAATTTTAAGGTTGGACAGACATCTTTCTTGTGATTACTGTTCCATTTTGGCCTTAATTATTTAGCTGCTATTGTTTATTCAGTGCTTTATAATATGCTACCTCAACCACTTTATTTTTATACAGATGTGTACTTGCTAAACAATAATATTTACATGATGGTTTAATGAAGGCAGCAACAGTTCATATTCCACTTCAAGACAAAAGAAAGATCTTATCTAATCCTCTGTCTCTAACAATTAACTACACTTCATGAATGGACAACTATTCTTACAGATATTTCATGGTGTATTGATAGTAAATACTAAGTAGCTGTAGACAGAAGAAATTCTATCATTGTAGAAAAGATACATACATGGTATAAGGGCTTTCTAATATATTCATTCACAATAAATCAGAATAATAGAAAAGTTGGTTGAGCCTGCATTGCTCACTTAGCATTGGCTTTGTCTAGCCAGCTTCTCAAAAACCTCTCAGGAGGAAGAGTTTATGTAAAGTCTGGCCACTGATGCATTACCCTCCAGGGTTTTTTGCTTACTTGGTTGGGGTTTTGTTTGTTTATTTGTTTGTTTTGATGTATAGTGTGAACTTCTCATGCCACAATTTATGGCTGCTTGCCCTTGTTGTATCATTTATCACAAATTCCTATGAAAATTGACACCGAAAGTAAGTTCAGTTTTGGAATACACATGTAACATTTGAATGGGCAAACGCAAAAGAAGAATTAGCTGCTTTCGTTGCATACAATGTTTTTTTATCAGTGTAAGGTGGAATTGCTTGTGCTCTCTGTGTCAGCAGAAAGATTTTGACAGTATATGTGTAGTAACAGTAGAGTTTCAGAATTGCATTTATAGCTCTCAGGATTTCCCCTTCTATCAGAAGTAGTCAGACCATCCTCAGCAAGTTCCTTGCTTGGGAAAACGGTGAAGAGATGCTATGGTGATATGATCAGTCATTAGTATGCACCTGCTCACATTGCCCTGGTAATTCATTATAGCAAGTTAAAATCAAAATCATGGTATGTTGATTATGCATTGACTTTCATACATTACCAGTGGACCGGTGAATTTATTACTGTAGTACATCAGAAAAATGCCAATTGTAGAATGGATGTTGGACATAAAACTGGGCATGAGCCAGCAATCCGCACTTGCAGCCCAGAAAGTTATTTGTATCCCTGGCTGCATCAAAAGAAGCATTGCCAGCAAGTGGGGGAAGATGATTCTGCTCTTCTACTACACTATTGCTAGACCCCAGACTATTATGTCCAGCTCTGGAGTCCCTAGCGCAAGAAAGACATGGACCTATTAGAAAGTGTCCAGGGCAAGGTCACAAAAATGATAAGAGGACTGGAACATCTCTCCATGAGAAAAGGCTGAGATAGTTGGGCCTGTTGAGCCTGTAGAAGGCTCCAGGAAGACATTATAGGGTCATAAATGAAGTTGAGCCAGAGAAGAGAGCTGCAGTGCAGGTAGGTTTAGGTTTATGGTTTTTCAGTTGCAGATTTTGTTATCCCACAAAGTAAGCATTATCCCTCTTACTCAGACAGAATGTTATAAATGACCTGTCAGTGTGTATATCGTCATAACCTTTTTTATTCATTTGCTTATGCTTTTCAGCTGTTAGATTGTTCATCAGTACTAAAAGAAACACATATAATACAGCATTGTTACAGCACTGTTAATTTCGTTTTTAGGGGCTACTGATAGGAAAAAACACCATAGAACTTTCTTATGGGTTTTTTATGTGTCTCTCTTAAATCAACCCTACTTGCTGTTTGGTTAATTTTCCTTCAGCTGATCTCCTTTGTATCTTTAGCATATTTTCTCAGGCCTCTGCCTTACAGAATGACAAGACTTCATCTCCTGTTTCCAGAAACTCAGTTATTGTCTGATGACTGTCAGTACATCATGCATTCAGAATAAGAATTCCATACTATAAGACAATGTTTTCTAAAAACATTGTTAAAGAGCCATGAAGAGATGGACAATAATGTGAGTTTGCTAAATACTGGTTAATGGAGATTTATTATTTTCCTTCGTTTTCAATAGAGACAATATAAGAAGGAAAGAAGTGGAAATTGGAAAGTAAACAAAATACTGGTTTTGTTTGACTTTTTATCTTGTTCTCTCAATTTTATGTTTTTAAGTTTCAAGTCATCTTCTGAAACTCACATAAAATAAAAACGTGTTAGTTTGAGAAGAAATATATATATTTATTCAAGTTCCAATATTCAGGGACAAATTAGAATAATTTACTGGTGCAGTCTCAGAAGAAGCAATACTAATCTTTAAACTTTCCCTTTTTAAGGATTATGGCAGGGTCCATGCTACTGTTTCTTTTCGTGGGAATAGCTGAAATGAGTTCTTTATCCATCTCTTATCACATTTTCTCCCAATTTGATATTCTGAATTTCCTTAGGATACTGTTTTAGTAAATGGTGCTGTATGCAAGTAGCTTTCAGGGAACTGCTGGGATTTCTCATACACAATAATGTACTCTTGTATAAAGGTTATTTTTTATTAAGCAGTGTAAATATATTTTAATTAGGATGAAGCAGCTCTTGAAATAGCCTAAGGCAGTGAAGTGCTTTGTGACTATTTGGGATGTGAGTGACTGTATAGGCTGAGAAGTGGGAACACTTTCTGGTTTCCCTTAGGCTTCACTGCCTGAAGAGTTGACCTTCTTCCCAAATTTAAGTCCTGTTGTCATTGTGTAATACACCACAAAGTAGAATAGCTATTGCCAAAGTGAGAAGCATTCTAAGTTATATTACTCTCATGAAAAAGGGTTCAGCACATTTAATAGCACAAGAGTTACTGTCATTGCCTAAGATTGATTTGGAACTAAAAGCCAGAAACGATTTATAGATCTTCTTTCTTACAATCTCTCATATTTTTTGCTGTAAAACCCAAAAAGCACAAGAAGTATAACAGTTCTGCTCAATGTTGGATACCAGCTTGGAAGGCACTTGCAGGCATCTCTCATGTTTTTTCTGTCTGAACATGTGAGGAGTTGAAAGTAACGATTTCAAAAACTGCTTCTATAGCCAAAAGGCAACTAAGATCTTACAAATTTCTCATTCTTGTTTGTTTTCCACAAAAAATAAATTGTATTAAAACATGTGTGAGCACCTGCATGTGTATATATAACATCACAGTATCACAGTATGTCAGGGGTCGGAACGGACCTAGAAAGATCATCTAGTCCAACCCCCCTGGCAGAGCAGGATTCCCTACACACATAGGTGTATGTTTATATATGTTTATATATGTATGTGTGTATGCTGTGAATCCTGATTTCGAAATCTGCCATCCACGCCATTTTGTCATGAATGAGTGATTTAGATCACTTTAAAAAAAAAATCACTGTAGAAGGGAGATCAATGCCATGCAGTTACACTGCCTAGCAGGGAGAGCTCAAATGTGGCTCGCTTAGGCTCTCATATTAAGAGGATAAAGTGATAGGCTCATAGTCAAATTGCATACAATGGGAAGGTATGCATGCAACTCCTTGCACCCACCACTTTCTTTGTAGTAGTCTTGGAAAAAAACATCTGCTTTTCTTGTGTTAATCATGTGGCTGGCAATCCAAGCTCATATACCTCTATGCTCAGAGAGTCATTCTGCTCCTTTGTGGGTTTCCTAGAGGAGTTCTTGGCCCAGCTACAACTCAGGTTTTACCTCCTTTGGAGCCTGTACCAAACTACTGTGAGTTCAGTTACAGGATCAAGTGCACCCATCACAGCATATATATATATAAATTTTTAAATACTACATTATACCTAATGATTATTTACTCATAATTTTCACAGTTCTCAGATTTCAGTGAATAACATTGACATTTGAATATTTTCATCTGCCTTCTATAGTTATTGTTCACCCTCATGGTACCAGTTAAAACACTGTAAAATATATTACATATTTACAGGAATTAAGAATGAAATCAAGTCCACAGAACTATGTGTAAACCAGCTTTTTCACAAAATATTTCTTTGGCACATAAAGCATACATTTTTTCAAGGTGATCTCTGTTTAAGTAATAGTATATCTCTCACAGCAAAGTGTTGAAGAAGTAACATTTTGTAGTCTTATGTAATATAAGACTAAAGACCTAGAGGCTTTTTGGGATAGTTTCTATAGAGAAAAGGAGGACATGACAGATTTCATCCTTTTTTCTTTGAGTGTCAGTGTTTTTATGCCCAAGGAAAATGAGACTGTGCTTTGGGCTTGTCTTGAAAGCTAGTCACATGGTGACATGTCATTTCTGATAGACTAATACTGAACAGCATTCCTTTTGAAATTTCTAAACAAGACATGTCATGTAAAATCCCATTAATCAAACATATAACTTGTTGTTGCAAATATATGATATATAACAGAGAAAAGCTTAAATAAATTATAGGACTGCATTTTTAGGGTATGCACAGATACTCATGAAACTCTCAAGCAAATGGGGATAGTTCCACGTGCCTGCGCATCCCTATATTATTTATAAAGCCAAACTAGGTAGAATCATCATGTATTTAGAAAGAAGGCAAAGATGGCTATTCCATATATGTGCATCAAAGCAGTTACATGAATACACATGGGAAAAATACCACAAATTTGGAGGCAAAGTCTCCTTTTGAAGCTTTGAACATTAAAAAGCTGATGAAATGCAAAGGAGGGCAAAATCCATTCACATTCAATTAAATATTTATTTTGTGTGTCATAAAATACTCCTAATACAACTGAGTAAGGTAGGATAAAAATACAATTTTCACTGACATGATAGGTGATTTAATTACTTCATTACCTTTCATATGTTACAGGAGACAACAAAAAAGTAGATTGAAAACAGAGAATGGTAAATGTAGCATAAAAGTATGATGTTGATTGATCTTATAGAGCTTGCAAGAATATCCAAACGACACACTCTAATTGCAAAAGCAAACCATTATCTGTTTGTATAACATGCACACATGGAGGAGAAAACGTACGTTGAAATCAATAGGACCACCTTTATGATGAAAGATGAGACCCTGTATCAATATCTTCCTTTAAAAAAGCTAGCTAATTAAAGTGCTGGAGTGGTAAGGGTTAAATGTTACATAAATCCTACCTAATAACGTTGTCTGAAATTAATTTGAGTAAAGTTATACATTATAAAAACACTTCCCTACTGACATAGGCTTTTAGACAAAGGACTGAAAATCAACAAGAGTTACCCACAGAAATATATTATCTTGGTGAAAACAGATGAAATTCTCAACTTCTCAATTAGTTAAAGAAAAAAAAGAAAGAAAGATAAGAACTTCCTTTTTCAGCATATTAAAGAGTTATATCTGGAAGCATTGTTGTCACTGATATTAATCTTTTCATTTACTTATTTAGCATGAATTCATAATCTCACTGACACTTTAAGGTCTCTACTGTGTCTGAAATAATCAGTTTGTTCTGCATGGTAAAATATTTCCTCTTGTTATGTTAAAATGTATCACATTAAGAGAATGTAACTTCAGCTGGCAGTTAACTGAGATCAGGGATACAACACTGGTAATCATTTTACAAATTAGTTCCTTATTTGCATTCAGTTCTGACTTGAAGCTCCTGGCAATATTGTCTTTGTTAATGGATCCCTATCAATGGTGTTCCTTAGAATACACCCCTTGATTAGGAATGAAAAGAACATACCTTTTCCTACAGTTACTGGTGAACTTATTGTATGAACTATTTTTGAAACTCAAGATACATACTGTGTAAGATTACATTTGGCCTGAGATAAAGCAGTAATATTTAAATCATCAATCAATCAATCATGGCTAGGCTTCACGAACGAAGATCCGGGGAGGGCTCCATCCATGCTTTTCATCAGTGCTTTTTACAAGCGTGCTGATGGCTAAAAAGGCCAATGCAGGATAGACAAGAGCGGTTGCAAAAGGCACAGCAGAAGGACTCCTTAGAAGGTATAACCTGCAAGATACGATTCTTTCTATGCTGTGTTTTCTCCTCAAGAGTGATCTTGCGTGCCTTCTCAAAAACATCCGCGGCATTAAATATAGTGTGTCTCCAGACCTCCCAATTGGAGGCCAGAGTAGACCAGTTAAGGTGATCAATATGGCCAAGGCTGAGATGTATTTCTGCTATGTAAAACAGATATACTTCATCCTTTGCAGCACAACAGATATTTTCTTCAAACTTCCTACATGACATTGTAATCTTCTATTTCACAGGAGAAGTGCAAATTAGTGGCATATTCAGATACTTTTCTGTCACCCTGCAGTGCCTTATACTTAATCTGTCATCACACTGAAATACTCTTCCTGATGTATTTCTCAGCCAAATTACATTAATATATATATATATTGAATAAACCCTCAAAATCTTTACACTTACCTGAATCAAGAATTCTTCAGAATTTTTAGTATAGCCAGTCCCTGTTTCAATGTATCATTTCATGTCATGAAAGCCTCATATATAACAAAACAGGAACCATGTAAAATGCTTTTATGTCTTATACTGAAAGATTTACTACAGGACTACTGATATAATAAACTGGCAGTTTATCTAACTACTATTTATTTTCTCTGTGAGTCAGATATGTTTTCCTATCTAAGTTATGCCACTTGAAATCAGATTTTTCAAAAATTAGATTTTTCACTATTCTAATTAAATATCATGAAGATATACTGCATTACATAAATCTAAGCAAAATTATGTCTTGTCATTTTATAAGTCCCATGCTATCACATAGTTGTGTGCCAAGACTCAGGGATAAAACTTCCTCTCTGGCCCCTCCTTACTTCAGACCTGTGATCTGTCATCATTTCAGGTTGAAATGTTCCAACCAATTTTTTAGGAGTGGAAAAAAAAACAGAAATAATGTTAAATATGGTCTTGTTTTTGAAAGAAATACTTGGTTATAATTTGGTAGGGTATTCTATTCCTTTATTTTTCTACACTGTAACAACAGTAAAAAAAGGGTGTACTTTAAAATATTACTGCAAACATCTACTTTTTTTAATATATGCTTCTTTTTGTTTTTCAGATTAAGGTACGAGCACAATAGTTTGTTTCTCCATTTTCAGAGCATTAAGCATGCCCAGTAGTGCCATTTTTCCTTTAAATAGGTACTTAAACTCTCATGTTACTGGGCTGATTTCAAGATGCTACACTGAATTAAATTTACCAATTTCTGTTTAATCTTCACATGAAGGTAGTGCATAAAATTAAGAAGGATATACACAATGGTAATTTTTATGCAGATTAAGAAGTAAAGCAGGTAGGAAACAACAATCCCTCAGGCACATGATAATAGCTTGATCACTAGATGCTCCTCTTCCGAAGGCATAGGAAACAAATACATAGCCTTAACTTCTTAAACTTCCTTAACTTCTTTAACATCTCCTAAATGGAGGATCTTTTTTTAGATAATACATGTAGGCTGCAGAAGAACAAAGATTTGAAGCCAGTTCTCTATTCCTATCCCTTAAACAAAACTAGCCAGGACAAAAAAAAAAAAAGCCCAAGAATTTAAATAATAAGTTGCAGATAAAATTGATACCATTATATGGAGTCAAATAAGATTGATGAAGCCACTGATGTTTTGGTATGGGAGAAGCCAAATATAATCTCAAACAACTCGGTATTTTAAAATCTAATTAATATTGCTACAGTAGCTAGGTCTACTGTATACTGTATATGCATATACTGTATATGTCTCAAAGGACAGAGCAGAATATGCTGGGGAGAAAACTACCCTTCTATATAACACAAAAAAATTAAGAAATATGTGATTGGGAGAACATTTGTCACAAAACTTCTCATGATCAAATTGGAGCTTGTTAAAAAGGAAATATTCCATTCATATGCGTTATAATATGTGCCATCTAGTATTGTACTGTCTACTCATTTGTTTCTGTATGAGTAAAGTAATACTCTACCAGAATTTAAGCAGGGAAATTGGAAGTGGAATGTTTTGGTTTTGCATCAAACATCTTCATCAGAATTTCTCTGATTTTACAATGATGTACATTGGAGTGGGACCATAGACAAAATTACATTATTTTTGACAACTTACAGCTTCTCAGAGAATTCTTATTTAGTCTTGTTCAACTGCTTGCAAAATATCTTTAGTACCATTATTGATCTCATTGCTCAACAGTGTTTGTAGAAAGAATTCCGTTACATATCATTCATGCATCTTCTATTTTTAAACTCTAATTGTTAGTTCTTTTTGGTCGTTCTGCAGTTTCAGGACTTAAAACAATAAAATAACATTAAATTTATTTTGATATAGCACAATAGGAAGAAACCATAGGAATTTCCAAGACAAGAAATCTGTGATAAAATCAACTTCTCCTAATCCTTTATTTTTTCTAATGGAAAGACAACAGATATTAAAGGTCACTTCATATTCCTCTGTTCCTGGGAGCTCGTTTTAGCTGGGAACCACAGGTACTTTCTTCTTGCAATTTTATCTTTTAACATATAATATTAAAATGCTTATGAGTTAAAAGAGACTACTTTTTTATACTAGACGGAGAGTAAAGGTGGGAGAAGGAGAGTTATTGTTTGTCTACCTTTAATAAATGGTTTAAGTGCTGAAATTTTATCAGTCTAAACAAGAAAAGTAAGAGAAAGGTAAAGAGAATCTTAAAAGATACTCAATACAAAGACAACTTGAACTGTGTTAACTTGAATCTCCATCCCCAGAAGACAGAAATTGAAAATTCTAATGGATTAGGTCCTTTTTTTTTTTCTTATAGCTTACAAAAACAGAAGACTATTAGCATAGATCTTTCCAACTCTTTACATGCCAATCTGTTGTGGGTTTTTTTTCATCCTTGTATTATCTATTGAATTGGTAAACTCATTACAACAGAAAAAATATCTCATTATATATCTGCTGGCACAGAAGATTTTCTCAGACTCTGCCAGATCTGTTATAAGCCTATGCTGCTGCTATTAACCATTCCTGAATGCAGGTCACAATTTGCTGCTCACTCAAACTTGAGCTATTTTCATCCAAATCATCTGTCTTGGTTCACTCGTGGCTCACAGCTGTTGCATTCACACCACATTTTGGCAAAATTAACCTTTCTAACTTTGCTCCCACTCTGAGCAAGTTCTTCTTGCATTCCTGCTGCTTGTTTGTCTACTGAGAACAGAAAACTAGAATAGGAGCATGTGGAAATGAACCTGTGCTATACTGCAGACAAGCCCATGGTAGTGTAAGACTGTTCTAGGAGTTATATTTCTGGAAGAGAAACAAAGTTTGTGATAGTTTTGCTTTCTTACTTGTCTCCTCAAATTTTAGGTGATGAATATCTCCAGTGCGTGTGTTACAGAGAACATACAGTGGGTATCACATTTGTATTCTCATTCAGCTGTGTATTGCTATTCCTATACTCTATTAAATATAATTTGTACCTACATTGTGATATAAGTACATTTCTGTATCACTCTTCAAAATTAAAAACCTGCATAACATCAACTAACTTTAAGAAAGTAAACTTGGTGCTAAATATTAAATCCTCCACTTGTGTGATACCTAAAAGAATTTACTCACATAATATTGGACTCTGATGCCTCCTTGTTTCCAGTAATAGCTACTACTGTCACCACTAGATAATCAAAGCAGAGCACTGAACCTGAACAAGAACAGATCACTTCTGGTTAATAAGAAATTAACTGAATTAACAGACAATGTTAGCGTTCAAGGCAACAAAAAAATGAGTGTTATCTTCGACATATTTCTAGCAATATAGAATTTTGGATTTGGCCTAAATCTGATCCAGTTTCAATCTCATTTGCAATGCAAATTTTAAAATACAGTGATATATTCTGTGTAGTAACAGGATTAATGACCAATACGATGCCTAACAGATTTTATTAATGTTAATAAATCATTGAATTTATGGATTTTTTATCACAGACACCCAGGATTTCACCTATCTGCAAAAACTTAACATTTATGTTCTTAAATATCTAAAAATATTTTATAAAGCTTTGGATTAGCCAGCTGAAAATCAGTCTTAAATGCAACATGACAGCATCAGAAAAACTAAAGCTTAAACCTTTACGCTAGTACGAAAGCTTTACAGTAGAGCATTTCTTTGTTGTATTACTTAACAATATAAACATGAACAATCATCAGTAAAATTCTGTTTACACTGTCATAATATTTAATTTCTGTACTTTTCTGTATGTCTTCCTGTTGCCCAGTACTCCTGTCTGTGACTGATTAAAAAGGACACTAAAGAAGATTATATGAGTAATCCTTTGATTAATACTCTCACCACTCAAGCTCACCTCTTCACTACTGTGCGTACCCTGTGTCTGATTTGATTTATTTCACAGATGCTTTACAGTGAAAGAAAGCATAGTTTTTCTGGATGTTATCTGTCTAGCATTGTGTCCTCCATTAATATTGTTCCTGGGTTTCACTACTTGGAAGGTATCTTTCTTGCAGTTAATCAGCTGTTTGGAAACAATGAGGTCAATTCAAATTGCACTGACAGATGGAGTTAGGGTTGGGCAGAGTTTGGGTGTCTAAGTTCAGGAGATGATTCAGATCACCCACTGTCCATATCTGCCAGATCCATGAGAAGCAAAAGTCTCAAACTGTGCTGTCAGTGCCTAAAGCTTCTTTGCAGTTCTTAAATGAGTAAACAATTCACTCCCTTCCACAGAAGACCTCAGGAGACCTAGTGCATTTGCTGTGTCTGTGACTGTGCACTGACAGGAAAACATTAAATTCAGACCAGTATTCAGTCTAGGCTATCTATTGGTTGAAATGAAATGTGTAGACATACCTTTGAGACTTTTTACTACTAGAAACTGACTCTACTGCCTGTATACTTTTCGCCTTTGCTCAGAGGCAGACAGTGCTATGGCATTATACACACAAACAAAGAAAAATATATCTATCTCTCTCTCCTCTTTCTCTCTCCTTCCATGATGCTATTTAACACATTCCCAAGTGATTCTGATTCTCTTTTGGCTTTGACCAGACCAATTCTTATTCACATCTGTAAGCCCTATGCCAATCATTCTGTAAACCATCATTATACATACGTATGCACACACACAAAGCTACAGCATAGATCAGTCTCTAAATATTGGAACTGCCCCTTCATTTAACATTTTTAATATTCCTTTATTTGAACATGTTTCTTGCACATCCCAGTTAGAGTTATTGTGTTTGGTTCTGCTCCACTGTATTTTACTTATCTGACAGCTTTGATGTTTATATTGAATGGATTCAAATTTTAGCTTCCCTTAGCTCTGTAGTTTTGTACTTGAAAAAACTGTTCTGGAACTTAACATGTGCTTTTCTATTTTCTCTGAACATCTGGACATTAAGTATATTTTTGACTTGTTTCTGCATATTTAAAAAAAAAATTCCAATGCTTTGTTTAATTCCCCTGCACACCCCAGTCTTTTAATCTAAGTTAATTTGGCCCATTTTGCTTTACCTATGTCCTTGTATTTGAATTTCCAGCTGCTCTGCTGCTTAGCACACATGTGTATCTGTTGCCTTTTTTAAGGCCAGTTCCATCCCTCATTAAGTGTTTATACAAATTTTT
Organism: Bucco capensis; assembly: GCA_013396975.1. Lineage (NCBI taxonomy): Eukaryota > Metazoa > Chordata > Aves > Piciformes > Bucconidae > Bucco > Bucco capensis. Next base: position 900,265 of record VWZO01007893.1, read on the forward strand.
GTTAGTATGCCCTCAAATGATTTACTGTTTAATTAGATATTTTAACAGTTGTGTTAACAGGACTGGCTTTTTAGTTTTAAGTCTCTGACAAGTTCCTCTATTTCTTTTAGCTATAATACCCTTTAGACATTATTCTCATCTATTCAGAGTTTTATTAGTCATTATTTCTATCATCTTCAAGAGATAGAAGACGTAGATAATGTTCTTTTGCCTGCCACTTTAGAAAACTTAGAAATATTTGCCTCATCATTTGGTTCAATAGCCCCTGTAGTTCTTATATATAAATCAAATTGTCATCTAAGCTTTTAGCAGACTTATACAACATTTCCTGTCATTCCAAGGGCTGGTGAAGTACAGCAACCACTTGGTTACAGGTAAACTACATCAACCGCTATAAAGTTTTTCTTCCCTTGAATCTTCTTGCAATATGTCTGAGTTACTTCTCATTTCTTACAAAAGCATTAATAGTTCCACACAAATCACTTTTATAACTAAACAAACAACCAAAAGTCATTGCCCCCCCCATTTTCCAATGCACATAATTTTCTAGTAATACAAAAGTTACAGTATTCAGAAAGCATGGACACTGAAGTCCTCCAAAGTATCTTCCTGACCACTGAAAACTTGTTCTCAGTTTCTGTTTATCTCTAATGGTTTTTGGTCCTCATCTACACAGGAGAAATAACGTGAACACCATGGAGGGAGAGATTTTGCAAGGGAAAGGAAGGACTATCCCCAAATCCTCTTTGTAAACTTATGTCGTTTTCTTGCATGCAATATGACGTTATAACAAGCTAGAAGGCAGTGATCTGTAACACAATGTTAAAGGGGAATGCCTTTAGAAGGGTTCCTGTTTCTGTTCTGATGTTGAGCTGACACTTAAACAATGTCTTGCCTATATGAACTTATTTTTTATATGTTGGGGCATGTTGAAATAAAGTCAGTACATCTTCAACAACATGTGGAAAAGTTTTCAGGTTATTACATGAAAGCTTCAGGTCTTCAGGCTTTTACAAGAGTTTGTGAAATTATATTATGGGGAAATTATAGGAAAAAAACTTCCCCCAGCCTCAAAATTTATATCAAAACTAAGAAAACCCTGCAAAACCAGAAAAAAAACCCTTCATTTTGATTTTGTGCACTTAGGTTCCTGCTTCCCTTAGTGAATAGAATGGGAACTGTCAACGAATTTGAATAACTCCCTAACATGAGTCAAAGTCTGACAGAGACATAAATTCAGATGCCTAAACATATGTATTTGTGGCAATAACTCCTATTTAAGATGTCTGATGATGTCCAATACATACTTACAAAGTTGGTAGATTACACAACTCATGCCATGTCTGGACCACAGGCTGGAGTCCAAGGAGGTATCACTAGTATCTCAGATAATTTCAGATTCAGGCAACTCTATGTAGCATAGAATTTAATCCATGTATGTATATTTTCAGATAAATAGCTTTTAGCATTAAAAGGCCGATTTTGATCTCCAATTTTACTGTGCTTCGTAATGCAAAGGATAGAATTTCAGCTAAGAATTATTACTTTTATTTTTTACAGTAGCATGCCCTTTGGAGCTGCCTAACCTTGACTTAAAAGAGAAAATAAGAGAAAATAACTTGCCAAACAGGTGCTTGCATTCCCATATTGTGATAATTGCTTTTATGCCAAGAGCATTTACACATACTATAATTAAAGAACCTGAAACCTAAGAAAATGATGCAAGTAAATCAATACAAAAAGAATTGTTTTACTATTATCATATTCAAACTGTTCATAAAGGAGGGACAATTCCTGGTTAAAGATAACTGCAGAGTAAACCAGGAGGAAAACATGTGCAGATATCAGAAATATCCAAGGTGTATCCTAAGTTTTACAAGAATAAATTTCTGCTTTTACAAGCAGGTATCTTGGAAAGATGATAGAGACATCAGTGGACTGTGAAGATGGCTAATCTGTCTGCCTTCCTATGCTTATTTACTGAATGTATGTATTCAGATACAATCATCACCATGGGGATGAAATTCTATGACTTTGTTAATCAAGGCACCAAGAGCATAGATTTATAAGGAATGTAAGAAAACACTTTATACAGAATACTTTCATAAGGAGTACATTTTCTACAGAGCTGTCTTTTGTCTTTCTTCAAAACCTAGCTTTTAGGTCAATGAATAATCAAACTCAAGAAATTACACCATCCTAGAATTTCAACTGTAAAAATAAGTTTTATAAAGCAAAAAAAAAAAGTTAAACAACATCAAGACTGTTATGAGTAACAACACAAAGACCTTTACTTAACATGCATGTCTTCCTTAAAAAAAAACAAAACCAAAAGGAAAACACTTTATAGTAATAAAATATTGTTGCCTGTCAATGAAAGAAAAAGAATTTTTGTAAGCTCTGTCAGGTTCCTTGTCCTGAGGCTCCGCATGAGTAAAAAATTCTTCTGAAGTTAGACAATAAAATACTTATGGCCAAAAGAATTGAGTAATTTTCATTAGACTGCATTTGCTCCCAGTTTTTTTGCTTATTTGGTTTTGGGTTTTTTAATCCTGTCTGATACCTGGGGTCAACCCAGATGCAAAATGAGTAGATGATAATAATAGACAGCTGGACTCTCCAGGTAGCATCAATCCTTAGTAGACACTACTACTGAGGGTTATGGAGATTCCATGACTTATAAAAGTGAAGTGTTTTGCTCAGAAAGCAATAAAACTGTAATTTACATAACAGTGCAAGTTACTTTTGAGTAAATTAACAAGGTGACCAAATTTTTTTATAATGGTCCTTAATGGGATACAAAACAAATAAGAAGCTAAAACCTTTCCCAAGATGCGCATATATAACTACTTTATTTCAAAGGAATTTAAAGCATGAATATTTATCAGAGTTTGTTCCATAATACTTGAACTTCTCATGTAAGAATTGAGGAACTTTGACTTTCCAGTCACCATTTTATTAAAAGCCACCGGCAGGAGAAAGAAAAACAGAACCAAATCCTCACATTCTCTGCTTTCTCATAAAGTGAAAATCAAACAGAGTTCATGTTTTAAGTAGGAGAAGGACAGGATATTGACCCACTCTGCAGGAAACAGAGTAAAGAAGTGACTGATGTCTTAAGGCAGCAGTGAGGATGACTCCACAGATGAGCCACAACAAAAACAGTTGGGTTTCTTTGATTTTATATCTTTCTGTCCTACTCTCCATGTCACTAGTTTATAACAGTTTTATTAGACAAAGGCAGTATCAGAACTTTGACTGTACACTTTTGAACATTTTTAACTCATAGTAGTGCTCCTATATCAGATTCTTGAATTCATCAATAAAATTATAAAAACTTACCATGTCAGCTAGACAGGGAATGCAATAGCTGTTTAACACATCATTGTCTTTAATATGGAATATAATTAAGAAAATAAAGGATTTGGAGATTTGTGTTCTAACATATGTTATTCAATTCTGGAGAGTAAAAAAACCCACAAGGACACATAGAAAACTATACTTCTAGCTAGAAATATAACTCCTTAAATCACATTAATATTTTGTAAGACTTTGTGATTTTAGGTAACCATTCTGGCCAAAAGCAGAAAGGGAAACATGGAAATAATCACAATCTGAAATACTTGTGTGATTTTGGGTAAGTTTTAAAATCATCTGAAATTTTCTTCAAATAATCCAAATAATCACAGAATCTTTGATGTTTGAAGGGATCTCTTGAGATCACCTAGTCCAATGTACAAAGCTCAAGCAAGATCATATAGAACAGGTTGCCAAGTGTCGTATGCAGCTGAGTTTGAAATTCTTCATGGATGAAATGTCCACCACCTACTTGGTTATCCTGTTCCAGGACTTGATTACACTAATAGTGAAAAAGCACTTCCTTGTGAGAGAATTTCATATTTCTTTTTCTAGGATGGGCCCATTGCCTCCTTTCCTGTCACCAGGCACCACTGAAAAGAGACTGGCTATGTCTTCTTTATACCTTCCCTTTGGGTATGTGTAAACATGGCTACAAGTCCTGAGTCTTCTCTTCTACAGGCTGAACAACTCCATCATTCTCATTCTGTCCTCATATGGCAGATGCTTCAATTCATTAATCATCTTCTTGGCTTTTTACTAGACCCCTTCTTATACTGGAGAGTCCAGCATTGGTCTCAGTGTTCTTGATATAGAGTCTCAAAGTTAGTCAAGCTATTTAAAAAATATTTATATAAATAAATACTCCCTCAGAGCCTACCTTAGCATACGACATGGGATTGTTCACCTTCAAATTTAAAAGCTTCCCAGGAACATTATATCTGTCTAGCTCTATTTCCTGTCTAATTCTAGGACTTCAGCTCTATTTTTTTTCTAGAGTTACCTAAATGGAGTTGGAACTTCCTCATCTTTTCAGAACTGAGATCAATGTCTTTATCTGGGAATACCTTAAGATATTCTCAAAACACTCAATAATCACTTAAGTGCCAAGAAGACTTTTTCCCCTAAAGCTTTCATAAATGGAAACATTGCACCCAGTTGAAATTCTTTATTCATATTTTGTTTTCATTTATCATTGGGTAGGTCATGTTTGAAGTACAGACATAGCTCTTTTAAAAGTTAGTACCTGTTTTCAACAAATCCTGTCTCAATGACAGCAGAGTGGACAAACAAAAATCATTGTCATTGTCAAAGTACAAGGTCTGTAGGTGGCACTGGAAGCTTAGAAAGAGTAGATATGGGAGGGTATAGTAAAAGCTGGAGAAAATAAATTACATCGTGTATACAACACACGTGCTAAAAGTCCTTGTCTTCTCTCTGGGGATATACTTAAAATTCCGAATTATAGTAACAGTGTACAAATAGATTAAATATATGAACTACTATTCCTAATGAATTTGAATTAGGTGTTGGGAAGGATCAGATCCTCATAAGCTGAATATTTGCATTTATAAATAAAATACGGATCTGAATTCCAATACCCCAGCCTCAGCTATATCACAAAGGTTTTCCAATATCTGCCCCCCAATCAGCTTAACAGCAGTAAAACTTCAAATCATCTTGACTTTATAGTATCAAGTGAATAAACGGAAGTATTTAACGTTCAATTTGTAGTTCCTAGTTTAAGGTAGTACCTCTAGTCTTTTTAATGAAGATATAGACGTAGACATTTCCTACAGATACAGGAAAACAAAAGAGAGGATGCAGGGTAAGTTTCAGCCATTATTAATTTGAAAGAGCAAAGTCATAAACCCCTTTTAACCAGCATTTGCAGAGGAAAGGCCTACAACCTCTCAGCTCTAGCAATTTTGGCAGATAGCAGTCAGTATTTCCAAGCAGTGTAAAATGCTGCCATCTACTGGAAAGAAATATTTAATTAAATATTAAAGCCAGCTTTGTGACTGTCTGATATTTCGAGATGCCTCTTTTTGGTCCTTGAGGTCAATGATTAAACAATTCACATAGGGCAAGAGCTTTCTGATTGTGGAATAGTAAAAGATGAAGCATTAAAAGAAAACTTTGCATTCATTGTTATCAAAGAACATAATTTAAAATGGAATACCGGATGCCTTCATTAGGAAACAATTTAATGCCAGTTACATTCTATCTTTATTCAGACTGAAGGACATATATCCATCTGTTATAAAGGTAGTTGAATCACTGTGATTTACTATCAAAAATTTAGACAGTATTTTACAGTCAGTGAGAGTCAGTATCTTGCAGAAGTTTTTGAAAATGACATTCTAAAAGTGTTGGAAGTCATTATGAGTATACGTGGATTTTTTAAAGATTACTTGATTGGCATATATACAGCAATTGGCCCACCTTTATTTCCTTCTTGTGAAGGAAAAGGAGGTTATGTGGTGGAGAGACCCAATGCCAGCTCATCAAACGAAGAGAGGTGATGGTTCTTCCTGTCCTAGCCTAGGTGTGTCAATAGGGCCAAGCAATCATATTCTATTCCACATCATTACAGTTCTTTTATTACTCTGGGCAAAATCAGTCCCTAGACATGTATGTGCACATACAAAGACAAATGTAAAAGTTATCAGGAATATCTAATGTTTCCTTTTCCTAAAGCAGCTGGGCACTTAATCCCATACATAAAATTAAATTTAGAAATCTAACACAAATTTGTTAATGCCTAGTGTATATTACTCATGATTTTAGAAAGGGTTCTGTGCTAGATTCCCATTAGCCTGTATGATGTCGTGTTTAACTATTTAATGCAAAGTCAATTAGTAGCCAATTAAATGTCAATCATTTAGCAATTAAGTGAAACTTACCCAAGCATCATAGACCATAAATATAAGAAAAGCAAAACCCTGTATCCAGCCCACTTGCTCATGCAAAGCATACCTGGGAATGAGCTGTATAGTGTTAGAGAAAAAGAAAATACCGTGGGAAAATTCACAGTTTTGGTGTTCTAGATATCTCTTTTAGCTTTATGATAGTGAAAACCTAGGTAGTGTACTTGCTTTATGTCTCAGATTACTTACACATCATTTAGATTGGGATCTGACCATTTGCTTTATTAGGCAACCCTGTAATTCTATATTATGTCTAGATGTTGAAATAAGTAGCTGAATTGATTTTATTAAATGCTTTGAGGACAGAAAAGTTCGTTCTTTCACACTTATGCGAAAGACATACCAATAATTGAATTCATGCCTTCAGAATAACATATCTGCTGTTCCCATGCCTTATGAAACAAGCTTGTTATTTTTCTGCACCTATACCAAGGCTTTGTTATTTGTTTAGAGAGAATATGATTACTCAAGATAATTTTTCTGTTACCTGTGTTATCAATGTTACTAATGGTATTTTTGAAATTTATTCTTCTTAATAAAGATTTAGAAAAGAGGAATTTACACACAGATGAAAGAAAATAAAATCTCCCTTGTGTGAATAATCAAGACAAAACTCTTATCTGAATACAGAGTATCTAAGTGGTTTTAACATAGGTGAAAGTAAAAATTGAGAGATAGTAAAATATACATTTATATTTCTGATTAATTTTAAGCACTTAGTTCCTTATGTATCTCTGAAGAAGGTGTTTGGGAAGAGTCAGACTTCTGCTGCTTTTAAAACAAGATTGGAAGAAGTCAAAAGTATTAAAGGAGCCAGTTTATTCTAGTTGAAAGCAATGTGTATTTTAAATTATTGGCCTACAAGCAAATTAGAACTTGTTGAAAATACTGCATCATTTAGTCCATAAAAGAAGACATTAATATAAAAAATTGACTACAAGGTCAGAATCAAAATAAAAGTGTCGCAAGTTTTTTAATAAGTGATTGATTACACACACTTAAGAACAGAAAGAACCTCAAATACAGATGCCTGTACAATTTATGCTTAAAAGCAACTTATCTTGCACCTAGAAATGCCAAAGAAAATGTGAGAAAGGGACTACATTAACTGTACTCAGGTTGCAAACTTAAACATTCTTTGTGCTTTCTTTCCAATTCTCTCAAAATCTGGTCATAGAAATTTCTTCTAAAGAAATAATGGGCAGTTAAGTGTAAGAATCAGCAGGAAGAAGCAAACAAGAAACAGAGAGGCAAGCGAGAAAGTTGTTGTGGAAGAAGAAAGTTTGCAAAATGATAATAATAATAAAAAAAAATAAAATTTTGCACATATGTGAGGAAATTGCTAGAAACCACAGTAAGCCAAACCACAGAGAGCTTTCCTGCTGAGATGGAGTGTGCTGACATACCTCCTTAATATTTAAACTCTCATCTCTTCTGGCTATTGATTTGGAGAATAACTCGTGCAACACAGATCTATGCTGTAGAAACATGCTGAAGAGGTCTGCATACCATGTGGAAAATGTGTCTCCCTTGTTGCTAACACTAACTGACACTGGTGACTGGGAGAGACTGATAAGATTTGCTAGAGGGGAAGAAGAGTTATTATACCAAAATAATAGGATTCTATTGTTGTCTCACTTGAGTACTCTTACCCAGACTTGACAGAAGTAGCTTAGCACAGTTTACAAACAGTTTAGAGGAAAAAATAGGGAAGTGGATGTGCTATTTCTTACAAAAGGGAAGGGAGATATACTTCATGTACTGAGCAATTCTGTACTAAATGCAACCGGATTCAGATGCCACTGTGTTTACTTTGTATTAGGGAGTTATTGAGCTTTTCCAGCCTAATCAAGATTAGGAAACTCAGCCGAAGGAAATAAAGCCTAGATTTCCTCCAGCATTTCTGTGTCTGGTCCTCACACCAGGAAATCAACACCTGTTTTTCAGACAGAAAAAAATCCAACCAAACAAAAATAAAACAAAAAATCCTGAAACACTACATAGATTATCAGAAATCACCTCAGTGTTTTAACATGTTAGTTAGGACAAACTGCCTACAAAAAACAGTCACTGTTAATGACCTAAGAGTTATCAGAGATTTCAAATTAGTCATGGGATTACACAGTGGTCTGGCTTTTTACTGATAAACTGATAAATTCATTTCCATAATATTTACTTTTTTTGTGTCAGTAAAATCAAACACACAACGTAAATAAAACGAAACAAAACACCACCCAGAGAGTGGTTAGGCACTGGAACAGGTTGCCCAGAGAGATTGTGGATGCCCCATCCCTGGCAGTGTTCAAGGCCAGGCTGGATGTGGCCCTGGACAACCTGGTCTAGGGTGTGGCATCCCTGCCCATGGCAGAGGGGTTGGAACTAGATGATCTCTAAGGTCCCTTCCAACCTGGGCCATTCTATGATTCTATGACAAATAAAGACTGAGATTACTTGACACTAAAAGAATAAAAAAAAAAATAAACCAATTAAAATGTTTCATCTCCTAATGTGACAATTTACTGTATGACCTGTCTTCCATGGAACTGAAATGACAGAGTTACAATCCTGATTTGAATAAACTAATGACAGAGTGTGAAAGTCCAGTGAAAAATAATAGCCTGAAACAAAGCTCTAATGGTAAAAATAAATTAATAAATCTGAAGTTTTGTAAAAATCTTCTTATTTAAATACGACTTGTTAGTAGGGATAATGGAATTAGTAAGGACATTCCTAAAAATACATTTCATAGTTGAACTTAAAGTCCTTGGGAACATTTATTTAGATAATATTTTTTATCAGAAAGGGGAGTGTTTAAATGTCTGTTGTTTATGTGAAGCCATAGTGAAAAATACTATGAGAAGTGTTCTCAGTTCATCTTCAAGGTTAATTTTCAAAGCTCATGTTGAAGACCATTTGGCTGCCTGCAGTAAACAATAAATTACTTTTGAACAATATTTCTCATTTTAGATAAGCCAGTTAATTGATGAAACAATTTTCACTACCACTAGCTCTTGACAAATAGTTGTTTTTAAATCGAGTCAAGCCATTACTGCTTGACTTGAACAGACTGAGAAATACTTTTTACTCTCATGGCAGACCTTCACTTTAGAAGCCAGAGAAACAAGGGGTGAATTTCTGAATTTTAATACTTTCAATTCAGAACTTGTTTTATTGTTTTCACATACATTAGCATATTTACCCTCTCAACAAACCTTACAAATAAAAATGTTTTAATCTATTTTTTAAAACAATTTTCTGAATCTTTTACTTTGTGAATGGACTTACATTTAATTCCACTTTAAGCTTGTTTATGTGGCAAAATAAAATGCAATCAATTTCAAATCAGTTGCAATGAAATCAGCACAAATGAAATTGATTAAGCTTCTCCTGGGTCCGGATAACATGCCCATATGTACCATAGCATAGAGATTTTTATCAGACAAGGTTTTCTTCCTTACTACTTTAAATTACCAGGACAAACAATGGCTTTAACTTACAATAAACAATAAATTAACTTATATTTCACCAAGCCAATTGATGTTTGGACTTCAAAATAAAAAACTTCCTGTCATTCAGAAATAAGATTCTGGAGGGTCTTTCCTAATTTTTTTAGCCCACTAACTCTTTATCTCTTGAAATAGCTTACAGCTTTGATTCTAGGTATGAAAGAACAGAGTGGTCCAGTTAGAAATAGAAAAAGGAATTGCTTAAATGCTGGCATATTTTTGTATGCAGTTCATTATAAGTTAATTTTCCTTGAAAAACAAACAAAACTTGAATAAGCAAAGGATGTCATACATTCATGGCCTTAACAAGTCAGATAGGTGGCTATTTTTTAAACTAGAAATTACCATGTGGGAAGATATGCCTCCAAGATAGCTAGGAAAAACAAATATAATGAGTTTATTTTATGTAAAACACCAGGACTCCATTTTTTTATAAGCTAAAAAAAAATAAAGTTATGGTGTTGGCTGGAAATAATTGAAGTGAGTTCACCTGTTGAGGCTGCAGTAAAATCAAATTCAAGTATGGTGGGCTTTTTTGAACTTCTAGCAAGCATTCTTTGGACTTCAAGGAAAAAAAAAATGAGCTGTTGAGTTTACTTAGATACTTCCAATCATCTGTTGACTCCCAAGGACAAGAATTGAAAGAACTTCAGCACAACAGGCACAGTATGCAGGAGGGACAGTGACAAATAAGTTTAACATGTGAGAATCATACACACGAAATTCCTGGGGAGTGTTCATAGCTGCATCACTTCCAGAAGATCGATTAACTGTGGAAAATGATAAACTACCTGGGAAAGTGCATGCCGTGTAGGTAGGCTTTTCAAAAATACACTTCTGACAGCAAAGAGACTGCCATACCAAAGCAGTGTATTGCAGGTCCAAAGAAAGCAAACAGTTCTGTTTGGAGATCACATACACGGTTTTGTTCTTGACAAAACATAAAGGGAGCAGGTTATGATCAGTCAATCATTTCTGTTTTCTTGTCCTTCTGGCTTTTTTACTTTTTTGTCATAACTGAATCATTATTTCAAAGAAATGTCAGTTATGTTATTTAGACAAAGAGTTAGCACATTTTTGAATACAGATAGATTTGCAAAGTAAAGCTCAATAGATGATAGAGAGGCAAAGGATTTTGGCTTTTAGTTGTATAATCTTCACCTTTGTTTGCAACCAAGAAATAATAATAGTCTTCACTTTCTGTTTAAAAATATTTGTTAACCTTGCAGAATTTAAATACATATATTGCTTGTTTCTATTGAAATACTTCTTAGTTATTTTAACTCGTAAGAAAGTTTATTCTAAGAATAAAAATAAATAATTTTTCCCTTGTTCAATTTCTTACCTTCAAAATCAGTTTTATTAGTTCTAAAAACACTAATTGACCACTGATGATTTTTGTTTATACTTCTGAGATGCTAGGGTTAACTGGTGATTGTCCTTTCAAGATCTCTGTTTTCAGCCTTCAGTTTCCTGATAACATAATATGATGTATTCTTAGCAGAATCTAATTAGGTATACACACACATACGCATATGTGTATATATGTATATATAATTATCTTTCCTAGCTATTTGCTAGTAATATCTGTTAGTTATAGCAATATCACTGCTATGTTATGAAAATTAATTCAGAGGAGTGGCTTGGGACTATGACTAAACTAGTCAAAATATGACTTCTAATAATGTAGTAAAATGCTTCTTTTAATGCTGCAGCTACATCATTGGCTTGACAGAAAAATTGTACTTGAAAATAGGCTACTGGGTAAACCCAGAAATTGAGAGATTGAAAGTTACTAAGGACTCAAAGTTTGTTTTACCACCTCATACTGAGATATGTAAGCTTGACCAGACCAACTCTATTATTCCATGCAAACTTTGTGTTTATTGTTGTTTCTTCACTGAGTTTCCACAAATTCTTCTCTCAATGATACATATCAGCTGCCTTCTGATTACCAAATAGATGACCAATTTGGTAACATCCTACACTGTAAAGAAGAAAAACTGGTTCTTTTTGTAATCAGTAACCTTAATTCCTTCCCTGCCTTAGGGAAGTGAAACAGTATTAATTTTTTTTTGTACTGCAAAAAGATGTATCATCAAGAAAAGTTCTTGTCGAAGAGTTTCCATAAGTACACAACATGTGTTTTCTTTCGGATACTTCCTTACGTATGTGACAACTTGAAATCTACCTTTTCACAAAGATAATAGAAAACAAGAGAAAAAATAAAATTGACAACATGGTGTCTAAGAATATGGAACTTTATATCACAGATTCAGTCTTTTGAAAGTCCTCTTTTAAAAATTCCTAACTTAATCAGAAAAGCATAGAAGAAGCTTGTGGAATGTTGTTAAGTCAAAAACTTGTCTAAGTAGATACCAGTTGCACACAAATACTTCTTAACTCAATTTTCTTCTTGTTCTATTTATACTTCTTTATAACAAAGTGACACTCTATTTAGATCAAAGTTTTAGAAGCTGTATGTTTACATTAAATATTTAAATCTGTCTGTATCAAGCAAACTCAACTTGACCTTCCATTTTACTGAACACCTACAATTTAAATGGAATTACTGGTGTTGTCTTTGAAAATAGTACTATAAATCAGATTACACATTCATAATTACTGACTGTTGACTTTTCCCACTTCTCTAGTACTTTTCATTTGCATTTTCATTATCAATTTATTATTTGCATTGCAACAGAAGCTACTTCTCATTTTTTATTCCCAAAGATATTGTATATCAGTACCTTCATTTACAAACTTTTTGAATCCTCTTTATATTGTTATGATGGTTTTTGTTTTAATATTTCTGATTTCTTACTTTTTTAGAACATTTTATTTGTCTGAATAGTTACAAGAAGATCACAAGAGAATTCAGAAAAATATTTTTTCAAGAACTTTGCTTTAGAAACTGCAAAATAAAGATTACCAAAACACTTGGATGCATTAATAGAGTGGTCTTTTAATTTATAATCCAAACTTGAACACTTAGTGCATTTTCTAGAAAAGATGGGCTTCAGGCAGAGACAAATAGCGAAAATGTTATTTAACCTCTAATGCTATGATTAATGTAATACTTGAATCAAGTATGAAATAATTGTGTTATCTGGACATTAGCACCAGGATAATGGGAATCATGTTATCAAGACAATAGCGCAAAGATAGCTGAAAAGTCTGAGTCACAAATATATAGAGATGGATCAAAAGGGACAGCCAGAATAAGTAATTCCACATTCCAGTGGCAATAAAATAACAGGAAATTACTTGGCCTACAATATTTAAACAGAAAGTTTGAAATATTGCAGTTCTTATCAATGGTATAATTCTATCATGTATTCTACCATCATCACAGTAAACAAGTTTTTGAGAACCAGACTGTTTATGATGTATATCATGTAGAGAATGACACAGGGCAAAATTGTTTGTTTAATTGTCTTGGCCTATGTGGCCTAGAAAGCTGTAGGGGTGTGATATTGTGTGCAATGGCTTCTGTGAATGACCTTTCCAAGTAACAGCTAGATTTGCGAACTGCATTCCTCTTCTTGTAAAAAGAGCTCTAGGACTCTTCTGCTACAGGACTCCTCCTCTTAGTCCAGATCTACTCCTCCTAAGAAAATAAATTTTCCCTTCAAATAGAGTGGAAAAATTCAAGTTTCTCCAAAATGCTATGAAGCCTTGGTTTCTGCGAGTCCAGTTCTTCCCTTGAACTTCCCTCTCCACTTGTATATTTAGTGGGAAGATGGTGGAGAAACACATGAATGTCTTCGTAACACAGTGTTAATAAACTCAACTGCAAGGGAATATTGATACTCCATTCTTTCCTGAAGAGAATATTTAAACATCTGAAGCTATATATGCACTGGGATAATGACTGAAACACATATACCCTTATTTTAGGGTGAGATATCTGATTATAATTCTATATAGTGACTTCTTTTCCTAGTTAAATGAATATTGAATTAGCCTTTCTTCAGAAAGAGTAAAAAGAAGTACTACTTCCATTCTCCCACTGCTTTGGGATATTTATTTATAATGTAAATAGAATATACTTCTGGCAAAACCAGGATTTCTCTAGGCAGAAGATCATCTGTTTCTCCAGATGCTGACCACTGAACTAAAGGAAAGCTGCAGAGACGTAGAAATAGGGCATTTCACACTTCTCTATTTATAGCCTATGTTGACTTCAATCTAAAAGTGGTCCCTGATAAAACCTATGAGATCAGTTCCAGAAACCAAGAAAGCAAAAATGATGCTTGGATCTGACTAAACCTATGCAGATTTGGGTCTCTCATGTCTCTCATTACAGTCAAAATGGTGAGACAATTTTTGCTTAGGTGTGCTGTGAAATGGGCAGAAACCTGGCAGGACTTTTAGGATCTGTGCTACAAAGCTCAATTGCCACCCTGTTAGTAGAGACATCCCAGTATTAGGTCTAGTACATATTCACTTTATTAATTATCCTAGAGGCTGGGACAGACTGCATTCTCATCAAGTTCATGAACAACACCGAATTGGAGGAACCAGTTACTATCCAGGAGGTCACTTGAATGTAATTATTCTATATCATCTATATCATTCTATATCATGACTGTGTGGTTTCATGACACACAAGGTTAACAGAATTAAGGTAAGGTCTGACACAATTATTTTTCATTGGTAACTACTACATCGAGAAAGCCAAGTACCAGTAAGAGAGAATTAAATTTATTTTCACTCTTAATCCATAAATTGTCTAATTTCTAAGACATATAGTAAGTTTACTCTGATTAATATAAATCAAAACAGCACTCCTATAGTACCAAAAAACATAGCCTAACTTACAGGTTAGTTCTGTTATTCAGTGGGATGTCCTACAGATCTAAGCAAATGTGACACTTCTCCAAAAAAGCCATGGAAATAAAGAACAATTATTCTATTGATTTGAATGGGTTTTGAGCATATCTTAACTGCTTGTATTGTTTCTAAATAAAATGTTAAGTATTTTAAGTTAAATCTTACCATAAATAATTTCAGATTTCAGTAGGTTAAAAACCTCAATGCATTCTACTCCTGAAATGTGAATTCATAGAATCATAGAATTCTCAGTTCGCTGTGTGGAGGAAAATTGGCAGATATTTAAAGAACATGTTATTAGAACAGTTCAGCAGTGGTTCATCATTATTATTATTATCAGCATTCAAATTTTTTTTCAAAAGTATATTAGTTCTCAAATTTGAAGTCCAGCTTTGAAGTTCTTCCATATTCAGGAACTATGTAAATATTATAGACTTCTCTGTGCTAAATAGATCTGAAAAATATCATACTTGAACTTCTAAGGAGACTGAAACTAGGATCTAGCTCTACATATCAATGAATGATGGTTATCTTTTGTCAAACAATGCATTGTTTCTAGGAACTATTAAATGTAGCTCATATGGATATTTGCTCATTCAGATCATTAGTTTACAGTTCTGTGGATTTATTACAGAAATCATTAAACAGATGCTCTGTGACAAATCTGTTGGAAAAGTAATAACAACTCATAAACATGTAAAGGCAACTAATAACCCAAACAATACAAACAACAGTATAGAACACAACAGAAGTACTTCTTGGATTTTCAGCATGTGTAATTTCAAATGCTGCAAATCAGCTAAAACAAAGATGCTCTGTTGAGCAGAAATTGCTTATACTGTAGAAGCTTTCTGCACTATCACCTTTGAAATTCAAATTAATATCTATGGAGAGCTGTGCCGCTGGGATGTTATTCATCCATCTGAAAATATATGGGATATAGAAATGTAAGCCTTATGAAGAAAATAATAGAAATTAAACCTTCAGTAAGTCAACAGAGTAAAGATCTAATTATAACATAAGCATAGGTTTTTTCAAAGGCATAATCTGTATTGTTGCTGTGGCTTTACCAAGAGAAGAAACAGATACTACACTTCTATCTTACTATGTTGGCAAAGTTGACTGCTAAATTACATGTATTTTTCAGGCCATTTTCTGAAATGCTAGACTTGCAAAAAGCTGTGGGGTCACTTGTGGTGTATTCACTAATTTGCGCTAAGATCCATGAAAATTCTTTTCATAAAATCAATTCTAAATAAATAAATAAAATAAAAACAACAACCAACCGAACAAACAAAAAGTAAACCAAAAATAATCACAAAAAACCTCCCAAACATAGCTATTGCTTTATTTCTATAGCTATTACAATATTGGAGAAATCAATCAATCAACCAATCACATAATGCTTTAGGTCAGAAGGCACCTTTAAAAGCCATATAGTCCAACCCCCCTGCAGTGAGCAGGGACATCTTCAACTAGATCAGGTTGCTCAGAGCCCTGTCCAACCTGATCTGGAATATTTCCAGGGATGGTGCAACCTGTGCCAGATGGGCAATCATCACTGTTAGCATTTGGTCAAGGACAGGGAGGAATTAATTTGCCCAAAAGGAAGGGACACCATGCTTTGCTCAGAGGAGGGCAATGGCATTGCCACCATTGAGGATGGTGGCATCTGTTTTCTGTTACCTGCCCGTGTTACTGCTCAGAAGATGGACAAGAAGACAGAAACCACACAGCATACTTCATCCACCTCTGAGGTCTGATATCCTGAACCTCCTCACACAACTCCTTCAGCTAAAATAAGTCATTTTCCTCACACTTAAAATGAAGTCAAACAAGACCCACTATTGATAAAGATCAAAATTGTTTTTAATTTTCCCTCCATTGGTAGGAGTTTTATTGTGTCACAAAACAGTTAGCTCATGCCTTTTGCCCTCTCTGCTTGGAACAATTCAGTGGCTTCACCTTTACCAGAAACCTGTTTTGTTGCACTTAGATCATTCAGATAATTTTAGAGGGATTTTTCTAAACATTTTAAGATTTCACTTGATTTTACTTCAAAATTCTGTGCCTTTGGAAATGCTATCCCTAAGAAGAAGTTTTATATTCTTTTTTTTTTTTTTTTCTCTTGAAAGAAGTGTTGCAGTGTGGTATTGCAAAGCTGTAAAATTCTTTTGTACCAATAAGCATGAGAGTAGTGCTGATTAATTTCATCACTATGCATAGCTCTGTTTCTGGGTGTTATTATTTTTCTGAAATAAATACAGATACAGCACCATTACTACTGGAAGAGAATGAATAAATAGTTGCTTGAGATAAAAAACACATTAAAAGTCTTCCTTAATAATATTTCTGGGAACACAGTTTCAGGGTCATAAAAGAATATAGTTATAAGCAATATCATAAATATAGTTCAGTACCATCAGTGATGCTAAAAAAGGGCAAGAATCAAAGTGAAAATAGAAAGAACACATCAAGTATCTTCCTCATGTTCAAAAGAAAGGAGAATCTTTAGATGAGATCATGACCCCAGAAAATGGGTCAGACCTGGAAATCTTCAGACTGGAAAGTATTGAGGAGGGCTTTAAAAAAAAACCCAAGAATTTGATTTTGTGGGATACTTTTAACATGCCTGAAAATTAAAAAAAAAAAAAAATTACAGAGAATATGGAGAAATGTTTCAGCTTATGAAAAGTACAACTATTATGTCTGACCCACAAACAGGAAAACTCAAGTTTAAATGCTATCTCTAGTAGATGTATCTTTCCACCCTTTATTTTGAGAGACCAGGTCTTCTGCCGCACTTACTGAAACTGTCATAGCAGTTAATGTACTTATTTGTGTACAGACTTAGAAGACTTTTCTTTCTGAGATATCTTCAAGATGTAAGAGCATAGAAAAAACACACAGTTTTTCTTCAGATTTGGTGAATTAATTACAGAAATACAGTACCATTAGATGTACTACTAAACGAGAAAACTCCTCTTCACAGCAGGTTTTACTCACACTAAGCCACAAAAGAGTAACTGAAAATTAAGAGTAGGATTCAAAACCAACAACAAACCAGTAAGTACCAGTTATATCCTGCAGATATCATGGATTTGATTTTCATTTACAGGGAAATTCTTTGCATTATGTTATTGAGGTAATTCATGTGAACCTCAGGCTTGTGTAATTTGATGTAAATTACATCGACCTGAAGTCTCAATTTTTAGTTCAACATTGTATACAGTGACAATTGTATAAACAATAATTAGTTCCTGTGTGTTACAAACGTAACAGATGTAAATGTGTAAATTAGAGGTTTATAAAAAATGCTGTTAGAAACAAGCATTGATATTAGTCACTTTACAAGGAAATTTCTTATGCTGATTGATTATTAAATAATTACAAAGATAAAATTAGCTTGTTAATAGAGAACAGTTCTACCAGGAAAATGATTGTATTTACCAAACAACATCCAATTTTGAAGAGGAAGCTCAATTAATTTGAGATAGGCTTATATATTTGAGGAAAATATTTATGTTCAAACTGGGAGCGGTGAAACTACTAATGACCTGGTTAGTACCTACTAATGGTCTGTAGGGAGCTAAATTTTAGTGTCAGGGAGATGTAGACTGAATTGTTTGGCCCACAGATCTCCCCCTGCATGGCAAGTTGCAAAGCTTAACTGAATGTGAGCATTGCTTGGGGTTCATATTCTGTTCACGATAGGATATTAAATCATCAGATAAAAGACTCTTTCAGAAACAAAAAGGAAAAGTTAGAAGTAGTGAAAAGCAGAGATCAGAAAATAAACTAGCAACCAAACAGAAATAGAACAAAAGGAAAATAAAAGTGTAACACTAATTCAAAACAGATTACCTCATCCATCCATAAGACTGAAAAATATACCAACAAACATGGGGAAATAAAGAAGAGTCTAAAAACTGTAGTAATGCCTCTGAAACTTGGCTACTTTTGAGCTACAGAGAGATAATCATTTTACAAGAGCATTCAAGGGGCTATCCTGGTAACTTTCACAAAAGAAAGAATTTAACTGCGTCTGTAATCATATTATGGAGAGAAGGAATAATGCTGATAGCAAACAATACACTTTAATATTCCCCAAACACAATTACTCATATACACCAAAATTCATGTCATGCTTATTGTAACTGGACAAAAATCCTCACTTAGTCATAAATTCTGAGCAGATTAAGGAACCTGTAATATTTGAGCTTTGCTAGCATTAAACATGGTTGTAAGAAAGCATCAGTTTGCAATGTCCAAGCTGCCTTTAGCTGTGATGCCTCAGGACAAATATCTACAGCAGATTAGAATATCTTTTGCAGAAGGCTGATTCAAAAAAGAAAATAAAAAAAAATCTGAGCTTGTCTCAATCATTAGGTCATAAAAAGACAGGACTGATGAGTACTGTCAGTCTGCATTGAGCATCAAATCATTACAAAGTAAGATTGAGAGAAACCTCAAAAGAACATCTGAATTAGTAGATAAAGATTAGAGAAACAATTTCTATGGATTATATTAAATAAATAAATATGCATATATATATTTCTTCTGCAATGTGTAAAGAAAGTTAATTAATTTTCTTTAACTAGATCTGATATACAAGAAAGTATAAATTATATATACTAATCAAATTATGCTGCAAGAAGTGTGCTAGTAGTGTGGAAATACACATTTTGAAAACACTACCTGGGAAATAATATTCTTAAATATAAAGTTTTATCATATAAATATATTTTTCTATGCATTACTAACAGAAGGAAGTGTTCATTAAAGGAGTGACACTGAGGTGCAACGCAAGTACAACGCTTACTGTAACCATTCATTCAGTACAGTAACAGCCTTTTCTCAACAGCAGCTATTTCTGCTGCTGTGAACATCTTTGCTTCAATAAAATGCCCAGAACATAGTTCTATGTGTCTATGTTTTTTATATAACTCTTCCTTATGAAAATAATAGAATTCTCATAAATATATTTACTCAGCTTTTCTTTACAGGTATCTGAGCTAGTTTTCAAGTAGCTTATTCATGCCCCATGTCATGTCCACGTGCCATGGCCATGTTGTAACCCAGCTTCCTAGGACCTCCTTGTTTGCTGCTTGAAGTTCTGTGCTCCCAGATTTATTTTATACTGATAGCTGTACCTGAGAGATCTAATTTACAACTGGTTCCATCCACACAATCTGCAGTCATTTTCACAACTTCTGTATAGACAATACCCTCAGAGATGCTTCTTATTTTTAGACAGGATACAATGTATGCTGAACCTCAAGTATTTACAACCACTTATTCCCTCAGTAATACAGAAGTGTGGTTCTAAAAAGTAATTTATTAAAGCCTTGGGGAAGAAAAAAAACATAAGCAAGTTAAAATTCAACAAACCTATTTCTATGGCCCAATCTTATGGAATGCAAGTGTCCTTTGGGGATTATGAAGCATTCTTCATGCATTCATTCACTTTTGATTACAACTGTTTTCAGGAGAAATTCCTCCTTTCAAGCCTCAGGTCTCTTTACAAATAAATAAATTACCATGTGAAAAAAAAAAACCAAACAAGAAATAACAAATAAAAGATATGCTTTAAAACTCTACATGACTAAAAGTCAGACACCTCCCCATGATAGTGTGATATAATTTGAAATGGAAGCAGAGCTAAGGGAAAAATATGCACCTCTTGCATTCATCAATAAGCTTTTCTTTGTAAACCTGTTTGTATTTACAATAGAATAATTATACTACCTTGACAAGAAAAAGGTTTTTCTTAAAAGTTTATTAAATTAGGTCATTTAGTGAAAAGGCACTGAAACAATTTCTATACTGCTGATATTGCTAGTAAAGTAAGTACTGTATACCCATCTTCCACAGTGAACTCCTTGTCTACACTATGTTCTATGCTGAAAATTTGAAAAGGTCAGTTTATCTCCATTCTCATTTATTTATTGATGTTATGCTTTGTAAAAAATGCTTTGCTCATATGTTTTACTTATTTATTGGCTTAACATCAACACTTCCAAAAAGAAAATGTCACCTGGAAAGATAGTAGAAATGGAATGGTGGTTAGAGAGGAACATTATCTAAGTCTGGGGGAAAAAAAGGCTCTGTTGAGGTAATAAAACTTAACCATACTTCGGACCATTAATGAAGTTTAACTCACTTTTATTGCCATAGGAAATCTGAAGGAGGTAAACCAGTTTTGGATCAATCTTAAAGCCTCCATACTGGGAAAAATTCCTAACTTTCTCCTTCATTCCTTACTCCTCTACCATTTAAATGAGCTGTGCAGAGGGATAGGGAATGGGGGGTTATGGTCAGTCAATAATAGTTCTTCTCCAACACCATTCCTTCACTCTCACACTTTTTCCCTGCTCCAGTGTGGGTCTTCTATGGGTTCAGTTGTGCCAGGAGCCTGGTCTGGCATGGACTCTCCGGAGGCTGCAGCTTCCTTCAAGACACATCCACATGCTCTGGTGTGGGGTCCACCATGGGCTGCGGGGTGACAACTTCCTTCATCCTCATCTTCTCCACAGGCTGCAAGGGAATCTCTGCTCTGGTGCCTGTAGTACCTCCTTCTTCTTCTCTGAAGAGGCATCACAAGCATTGCTGATGAGCTCAGCCATATCCTACGGTAGGTCCATTGGATCTGGATGGAACCAGCTGTTCCTGGCATGGGTAAGGCCCTGGCCTCTTCTCACAGAAGCCACCCCTACAGCACTGTCATTGCCAACCCTTGGACACAGAAACCCAATACAATGGTGGAGGACAGCAACAGAAGCCGCTGACGAGTTCTGCCTACTTCAGAGGGCTCTGATCTATTGCAGAAGCTCCCTTGTTCCAACTACTTTGCTGTTTAGGCTAAAACACAGGCAACCTAGAGAACAGATGAACACTACAGTTATTCAGCTTCTTCGATAAGCTTCCATTAGGGCCATTCAAATAATAGTAGATCAGGGAAAGTGTTTAAGAATTGAAATAGAATTTATTAATCCCTGAATTCAGTAGTATACAATAAACAATGTCTGTGTGGAGAAACGTCTTTTGAAAAACCTTGCATTTCTAATGATATGATATCAAACCTACTGAACTCTGAAGCAGTATATCAGTTCTCTGTGAAAGCCTGTTTCCTTCACTTACTGTTTTTTCCCATGGGAGTTATTACTGTTAAAATAAGCAAGGTGTTGTGACTTAATTTTTATTTGTTTGAAACACAATGGGTTTTCTCTTTTCTTTCTCACTTGCAAAGCTGTATTTCTCTCATTACTCACTTGAAAATGACTCAATCCCCCCCCCCGCCTTTTTTTTTTACCTTGACATTCTTCACCTGAAGTTCATCTTCCAATGAACTAAGCACTGGAAGACTTGGGCACAAAAAATAAGTTCATATCATCAACAGAAATAGAAAAATAAGCTATTGTGAAGGCTGAGCAGGAGGCTGTAACGGTAATGTTAGACTGCATAGTTTACTCACCATTCTTTCTTCATACTAGGAACTAAACTTGACTACACAGAAAGAACACAAATATTTCTTCAGTTCAGTTCAGAAAGATTTAATTATAATATAAGTATGCCTGATTTAAATTTAATCAACTGAATTTGATTCTTTCAGTCAGGACTCAGTGAGATATCTGGGGGTTTTGTGCTTATTAAACTAAAAGGTGGGTAATGCTGTTAAGAATACAAAGTATTAACACATTTCTGTCACAGAGGAAGATTTATTATCCATCATAATGTATTAGATTCAATGGAAATTTGTCATATTTTGGTGTCTAAATGTGTATTGCAGATATGAGCAAATCAGTTCAGTTTTTTCAGGTAATGGTGTCTAGCATCATTTGTGATTGTATATGACAGGATCTACAGGAGACCTGTGGACTTCTGAGCTGACAGCTGAAGTCTGGTACTTAAAACACACATTATCTCACTAGTTACAGATTCCACTCTTAATTAGCTGCACTGAGAAAAACTGTATTTACCAATGGGATCAGACAGCTGAGGAAATATTTTCAGTCCCTTCAACAGTTGGTTCTTCAAGGAGATGGGAAAGGTATCCCTACATAATAGGCAAATTACCTATTTTAGCTAACAATGCCACTTCAACATCTCCTTAAATGAGACTTTGTAATACTTGCAGAATTTGTCAAGTTAGATCTATGTCTACTACAAATAAGCTAAGCTATGTTTAAGTGAAATTTGTTCAGCTCTTATGGATTGCTGAGGAAGGGAGTCAGAGTTTTCAAGTTGTCTTTAAGCTCATGATGATGCTCCTCAGTGTTGAACTCTTCCTTGGTGAGGTTAGATTTGGATATTTTCCGCTACTTCTCTCCATACTCCTACATAGTCATTCTTCATATACTCTTAGCTATTATGGAGAGCTAATTTCTTCTACCTGGTCTGGAGCTTTATCACTCATAAAATGCAGTTGACCATGCATTCTGTCCTGCTTGCTGTGGTCTTCAAAATTATTTTCATCTATGTTCTCCTTAAATTAGATCCTATGCAAGTCAAACATTCTTTATCACCAAGTCAGCTTTTTCCTCAGGTTTTTGTTTACCTAGGCACACGCTGGGCACTATTATTGAAATAGTAATACCTTGCACCAGCTACATAGAGAACATCCATTGCTTATGAGATGCAGCAAATCTTTCACTAATAATCTACATCATCGAGTAGGCCACTGATTATAGCAAAAATTTAGATGGCCAGTACATGTCTCAGTCTTCAGCCAAATTCCTTTCAGTTTATGTAATCATTCAAGCTGACTTGAATTTTTTAATTTGTTTTTCTTCATTGTTGTTTCATTCATTGCTTAACTTAGGATAGCTTTCCTATCAAAAGTATTCAAGAAATTATTCTTTTCATAATATAGAATATATGTAATGAAGGCTGTTTCAAAGGTAATATTTGAAAATAATATTTCAAAGGAATCAATGTTTAGATTATTTTGTCAGTTTTATAGGAAAATCTGTTTTCATATTAAAAGTATTTTCAATATCAAACTAACATTTCCTAAACTAAACTTCAGCCAGAGTTAATATTTGTCTTTTTGTCCATCTTTTACATTGTTTATATATCTATCTATCTAAAAGTGTTTCATAGCCCCTTGGAAAACAAGAAGAGTATTCTGTGATAAGGCATCCAATTGCTCATATCTTTTTTCTGTTTTTCTTGTTTCTGACTATTCAACACCAGAGAAATTTTGCACAAGAATATAACTTTTGAAAGTTCCTCTGCTCATTTTCTTCATCATTGCATCAAATAAGTCTGTGGTTTCATTATTGGAACTACGTTTGAAAGTATTCTGATGTAGTTATTAGCACAGCTCAGTCTATATTAGCAGGAGAGGGAAAACAGAATAAATTCTTTACCCTCCTGCAACAGATGAAATACTGGTAAGACATGCCACAAGTTACCCTTAAAAGATCAGTGCTAAGTGGATATACACTAGGCATTGTCATTGCACTAAGACCTGTTGTTCTAGAATAATAGCAACACAAACAGGTAAATGAAATAAATAGGCTTCAGAAAGATGTGAATGAGGTAAAAGTAATTTGGGAGTTGATCTGGGTAGAAATCAACTTTACAGAATATTCCAGGTTGAGGCAGTTCATGATCTCCTCTACGTGTAGTCTGGGTGTGAACCTAAACCAATAAAGGGAAAGGAAAAGAAGTTCTGAAAGGCTTGGAAAGTTCATCTTTAAATTGGAGTTTTTTCTTATTGTTTTTAATGTAATTATTTTTCCAACATAATATCTAGAGGTATAAATCATTAAATTGCAAAACTGACTCTACTTTTACTTATTTTTGATAAGAAGGAACTCACAAAATGGACAGATTTTTGTTGGAGAATTATTCCTTAAAAAGTTAGTTTAAAATCTGTTAAAATTTGAGAGGGGCAGGGTGAAAGGAGACTAGATATGTATGGATTTTTCATTTTTAATTAATCATGTTATAAAAAACTATGCTACAATATATCTCATATACTCAGAAATAGATATACGAGTCATAGTAGCAGGTAAATAAAAAATATGCAAGTACAATAGCTCAAAAAATGTATTTTTTCTTTTCTGTATATTCCAGAAAGATAGAGGAAACAAGGTAATACCTTAAGAGTTAGACAGACTACTGTCTAGAACACTATTATTTCTCTTTAAAGCTGTTTATGTTTTGGGAAATTGAGTGTCAAAAAATGGAAAAACACAGGAGATAATCACCCTTCAGAAGGTACCTAAACCATCTGCTAGTTCAGGAAAGCGAATGGGAGGTAATGGAATTGTGGCAAAGGATTTATGTCCCTGAACACACAGCATGAACTCAAGAAGTGTGAATAAAAGCAAACCCCAGGGTATCAGGTTGAAAATATTTAATCCTTCCAAAGAATTTAAAAATTTTACTTGTTTTTGTGGTGTCTCATGTAAATGACTCAAGAAGAAAGGACAAGTGATATTCAGTCTCCTAAAAGGTGGTAAGGAATAGTGAAGTTGTTTGTTTTGTTTTGTTTTGCTTTTTAACCTATGATCTCTTGACTGGCTCTGTAGTGTTCATTCACACATGTTCTCTTTCTAATCTATGAAAAGATTCTATCAGCAGGACAGAATCCAGAAGGCCTGTGAGTTTCCAGTCTCGGTGTCCACTACAGCTAGTGTAGGGACACTCAGTTTGATATACAAGCACTGTTGTAGAATAACAAAACGAAGCACAAATGCCTTAGCGTTTTCTTAAGACTGTGTAGGAAGTCTGCTCAATACATTGTACAATCCAAAGCTCTGTGTTTTATTATAATTAAAAAAAACACAACAAAATCAGGTAGTTGGAAGGAGGAATGGGACTGAAACATATGTTCATGTTCATCAAGGACAAATCTATTTTTACAATCTCTTGTCAGCTTTCCTTTTTCTTTCTCATTTTTTAGTTAGACATGTATCATGAAGACTAATGCTTATAAAGTTCCATGATGCCAGAATAGCTGAAGCAAAGTGAAACAGAGAAACATATTGTCAGTGAGTGTAAACAGCCAATATTGTCAGAATATGTCTTCTGAAGAAGTCATCAAAGAAGAGACACAACTTTATACTTTCGGTATTTCTGTCCTATAGACTTCAGAAGCAATGGAGTGGAGAATCCAGGGAAGCAATTTTTGTAGAAATTCTTTGATTAGAGTTAAAAAAATACATTCTAAAGGGACTTAACTATTTATAAGAATAGTAGTTTAAGTAACAGCTATCTTTGATAACAACACGTACTCTGTCACCTACTAAAAATTCAACATGAAATCATTACTCTTATTGCATCCTAAAATATTTTTTCTACCTACCCTAACTATAATTTTTCCTTTTTGATTTTTTCATGTTATTCTTGGACCCTGATGTCATAAATTCCTGAAGTTAAGCATAGGCAGCTTGTTTATTTGAAGTTTTTATCCACCTATAGAGTCACAAGCTAATAACCAACAACCTGTATCTTCTAATCTAATCCATAAAGTCAGAACCCAGTATCTGTGTGACTCAGCAAAGAGATCAGGATTTCATTTTGTAGAAGGTGCTGACTTCATTGATTAAATTGATTGATCTGTCCCTGTGTAATGAAAGTAATAAGAATGTCCTGCTATGTTATACTTATTCCCTTTTTCATTTTGAGAGTGAAGAGTAATGAGATAGTTCAGTTGTATACACACTCTGGAAACTGCGTGCAACCTACAGGGCTGAGGAACAGACACAGAATCACAACAAGAGAGAAAAAACTAGAGAAATATTTGTATTATTGTTGAGGTTTCTTATTTTCTGAATTTTAGAATTCATGTTGAGGTTCTTACTACTCAAAAGTTTTTTATATACCAATCAAATATATGCCTCGTATTTTAATATATCATTGTATCTGTATTTTTAGTATGTTTGAACTGTCTTAATTTGCAAAGACATAGGCTGTTCATTTCATCTAGTCTATTTGGAATAAGTCAATTTTAATTTACATAAAACAGATCTTTAATAATGAGATTCTCCTCTACATGTCTTTTGGTTTCCCTATGGTCCTGTAGTGTCTGACAAGGATATTTTTTGCAATTATGACTTAGTTAAATATTCCCTGAAGGGTTGCTATATACAGCAAGGTCATTTAAACAATTGTCAGCCATTTAAAATCAAGAATTTTAGAAGGCACCATTTCTATTATTCTCATCAAATTCTTGTGAGAAGGCTTGATTTAATATGGATTATTATAAGGGACTTATATTACACAAACCATATTTTTCTTTTATATATATATAAATATATATGAATATATATGTATATATATACAAAGCATATTATATTATTTTATATGGTATTATATTATATTACATGGTTCGTATTCCTTCCCAAGCTCTTGGGTTTGTTATTGCTGAACCTCTGGTACAATATTGCCTGACAATAATGACATATAGAGATTAATTGCTTAGAAAAAATATTTTTCTATCTGCTTCAAATTTCTTGCCTTCTGATGTGATTGAACAACCACAAGTTCTCATATTATGGAACACTGCAAATAATGGTAATCCATCTTTTCCATCTATAGTATTCACTAAAGTACTTCTTTTCTCTTGTTTACCTGCTGCTAGAGACTTTCCAAGATGACGGCTATCTTTAGCTATCAGTTCAAACAGAAGATCCTGACATCACAGTCACTGGGGTTTTGTAAGTTCTCCTTATTCAGAGCAAGCAAAAAATTTGTGTGAATTGACACATTAACTAAAAAGGGGCAGAACAAAAATCAATGTATGTGTCCATGGTGCAATATGAACAGATAACAACAGTTGTTGCTGTCAGAGGAAAACTTCAGCTCGTCTTCATTTCAAGAAGTGAAATAAACCTCAATATCAGCTGCCTGATTTTGAACAAGGTACATTCAACTAAAATGAGAAGAAAAGGAAAGAGAAACCATATTGGCAAGATTTTCAAATTGTTTCAAGCAGCACCACTCATTCTAATAAAAGGTGTGCAAGCCTTGGAACAATACCCAAAGCCCTGAGAACCATTGCATGTCATATTAACACAAAAACAGTGAACATGAGCTTTTTGTTGGATTTTTACATTCCTCTCTATGAAAAGTTTCTACCTTTACTCCTGCATGATGAATGTAGGGTAGGGGCTAAACTAGAAGGTGAGGAAGAAGCAAGAATTTGCAAAAGGCACCAGACAGATGGGATACTGTTGAACCTTATGCATCAGAATGTGCAATGTATCTGGAATACCAAGTGCTGAAAAAGACATGTGAGAGGATGGGATAATAGAGAATTAGTTCTGGGACTGCAGAGGGATCTTGAAATAAGAAAGCTACTACTGAATGCATGGAAAAAGCATCAAGATTAATTTGTTGCTGTTGGTATTTACATGGTGGTGATGGGAGCAGACCACAGGCAAATATGCAGTTTCCTTTGCAAATTGGAAGGTAGTTTTATATATTAATTCTGTAAAGAATTAAATATTTTACTATAAGCATTTGAATAACAGAAATGTGATTCATCTGTCAAGACGCAGATCTTCCACAGGGAGGATTGTAAGATCCTTACATGCAGACATCTGTAACTGAGATAGGTACTGAGTTCCTACAATTGAGAGAGAAATGTGTGCATCTGGGACATAATTCAAGTCAGCCTAATAAAAATATCTAAACCAAGTCTGAGTAATTGTCACCTAATACAGTCTCATTTTACATAAGCTTTTCCTGCTTGATTATTTTAAATAAAGTTCTGTTGTTGTGACTGGTTTGATTTCTGTGGCTTCTCTGTCTCACTCTTCCTAACAATTATCTGAAATTGTCAGCAGCCTATAGTAATTTGTCATGGACTACTCAAGGGGTGAGGGACATTCCTACTGTGCTGGGATTTATTTGTGTCTAAAAGCTAGAGAGATCCTGAATAAACTGTGACTGGGTCAGTTAAAAAAGTTAGAAATATTTGACAATAATCTTGTATTAGAATCACCATATATCAAAGCCTGTTGCTTTCACAGCTCCATTAGATGAGGATTTGACATTTACAAAATTCTGTGAAGCATGTTTACATGTTACAATTTTTCTTGCATCAGTTCCTTTCTTCTGGCAATCCATTATTCATTAGTTTAATTTTTTGAGGCTTTACTTAAAAAAAAAGATGTCTAAACATACTTTAACAATGACTGTCAGCCTCTAACAGTATTTAAATGCTAAGTGATGCTAGATTCAGCAGTTGAAAATAATCCCAGTGAACATGTGGATGATGACAGCCACAAGACAATACTATCAGCAAGAGCTGAATTCCATTCCACTTGCCAAAGGCAAGACAAAACTGACAGCTTTTCTACTCAAATGCAGATGTTTTCCTCTCTGCCCATGGCTGTTGTGCATGACAGATGGACCACTAATGTAAAAATGAAATTCTGAACTTAGAGTTTGGGAGTGTTTCGTAAGGAATTCCAAACAGAAGTAGCAGCTTGTTTATGTGATTTTTTACTATCTGCAACTGCTTTATAATTCTCCTTAAGGATTTTAAGTTAGGAACAATGTTCTGCTATAATATAGACTCAATAGAGATACTTTCTAAACACTGAGGAGCTATTGTGCAAGATAACTTGCTCAAATCAAGATGTATTCCAGCTGACAGGTGTCTTCTACTCATCACTGGGGACAACCATCAAAATAAAGACTTTTTTTGAGCAAGGAAATACTATACTTACCTGTAAGTTGTAACCATTTGGGATTTAGAGGTGGTGTATTTTACAGCACTTTATTGTATCCTATTGTTTTCATGAACCCAAATTCTGAGATCTCATTTGTCCTGGTTTGAGTTATAACAGAACCAATTCTGTTCAGAGATTTTACTTTTCAGCTAAGTCTTCTAATTAACCACACTTTCTGAAGTTGGCAGAATGTTTTTGCAGACAGGGCCTGGGTCTAGTAGTGATAAGGCTTGGTCTTTAGAGTTACAACCAAGGATTAGTATGCAGACCAAGT
The DNA here is from genome assembly GCA_013396975.1 of Bucco capensis. Classification (NCBI taxonomy): domain Eukaryota; kingdom Metazoa; phylum Chordata; class Aves; order Piciformes; family Bucconidae; genus Bucco; species Bucco capensis. The sequence goes on from VWZO01007893.1 coordinate 929,861, forward strand.
TCATTACTAAATCTTGTGTGTACCACTTTGGGGGGTGCAGGGTAAAATGCTACACCTGTGTCAGGGGGAAGGAGTGGACAGGAGAGGTGACCCTAAACTCAGCAGCAGATGGGAATCAGATTCAGAAGCACAGGGATCGGTATCAAGGGCAGAACTGACAGAGTCTTCCTTGGACAGTTGCCACTGAAGAAGACCACCATGATCCCTCAGCTTTATACTGAATATGATGCATATGGATTGCAATACTTTGCCGGTCAGTTTAGGGTCACCCGTCCTGTCTGCTCCTCCTTGCAGGTATGATCTTTTACTCTGCACCCCCCAACACGGCACACAAGATTTAGCAGTGATCTTGGTCTGAATACCAGTCCTTGTACTGTATACCAATACTCTATATACTTGTATACCAATACTCTGCATACGTGTACTGTGTACTAATACTCTGTGTACTTGTATGAATACCAGTCCTTGGTACTAATTAGAAACATTGTACATTATCACTACTAAAAGCAGACACTGCCTGCAAAAGCATGCCATTAACTGCCAGACTGCAGTTACTTAGAAGAGACTGAGCTGAAAAGAAAAATCACTGAACTCAAACCAAGACAAACCCCAGAACAATCTTTAGACAACGACTGGAGATCAGTGTCACATGCTAGCTGGAGACAAATCACTAACAGTGTACTCTATGTGTCAATACCAAATTCTGTTCTGTTTAACATCTTCATTAATGACATGGAAAATGGAGCAGAGTGTGCTTTCAGCAGCTTTCCAGGTGACTCCAAACTAGGAATAGTAGCTGATATGCCAGAGGGTCCTACTGTCATTCAGAGGCATCTTGACAGCCTGGAGAAATGGGCTGATAGGAACCCCATGAAGTTCAGCAAGGGGAAGTAGAAAGTCCTGCAGCTGGGGCGGAACAATCCCATGCACCAGAATATGCTGGAGGTCAACTGGCTAGAAAGCTGCTTGGAAGAAAAAGCCCTTGTGCTCCTGGTGGACATCAAGTTGAACATGAGACAGCTATGTGCCCTTGCTGCAAATAAGGATAATGGTATGTAGAGCTGCATTAGGAGGAGTGCTGCTAACAGGTTGAGGGAGGTGATCATTCCTCAGCACTGGTGAGGCCACATCTGGAGTATTGTGTTTAGTTCTGGGCTTCCCAGTGCAAGTGAGACATGGATATAATGGAGACAGTCCAGCAAACTGCCAGAAAGATGACTAAGGAACTAGAGCATCTCTAGACAGGAGGAGAAGTTGAGAGAGCTGGCATGGTTTAGCCTGGACAAGAGAAAGCTCAGGGGATACCTTGCATAAAAATATCTGAACAGAGAGCACAAAGAAGACAACCAGCCTCTTTTTAGTGGTGTCCAGTGACATAACAAGAAGCAATGGGCACAAACTGAAACACAGGAGATTTTCCCTGAACATCACGGAACTTTTTTACTGCGAGAGTAAATGAGCACTGGAATGGGCTTCCCAGACTGGTTGTTGAGTCTTTCTCCTTGAAGATATTCAAAAGTAATCTGGACATGTTCCTGGACAACCAGCTATTGCTGGCCTGCCTTGAACAAAGAGATCTCTTCAAACCTCTATGATTTTATGTTTTCTGTGATTCTAGGCATGCACATTGTATGTTTATATGTGGCTGTATCAGAACTAAGAACGAAGTGAAATATCACATTAAAAATGTCATTTATATTTTATTTTTATCTTTCTATCTTGATTGGTTAGGCAAATGATGTTTTCAAATTATTTTTAATCCTTTAATGGTCTATAATGAAAAGCTTCTTTCATGCTGATTTTATACCATAAGTTTTACACAGAAAACTCTTTGCAGGGCAAGTAAAATTTCAGTTCTTCTCTGTACCTTCAGTTTTTTGATTAACAGAAGAAGAAAATGTCTTGGCTCTTTTATTTGCCATGGAATTGTGATTTTGACAAGTAAAAGTTGCAAAATAAAAAGTGACAGTCACAGAATCACAGAATCACTAACGTTGGAAGAGACTCAAGTCCAACAATGTACCTATCACTAACATGCCATTAAACTGTGTCCCAAAGTACCACATCTATATGTTTCTTAAACACCTCCAGGGACTGTGACTCCACCAATTCCTTAGGCAGCCTGTTGCAGTACTTAATAACGCTTTCAGTGAAGAAATTTTCCCTGACATCCAATCTAAACCTCCCCTGGTACAGCTTAAGGCTATTTCCTTTTGTCCCCTCACTGTTAACCTGGGAGATTACCTCCATCTCACTCCAACCTCCTTTTACGTATTTGCAGAGAGCAATAACCTCTCCCCTGAGCCTCCTCTTCTCCAGGCTAGACAATTCCGGTTCTGTCAGCTGTTCCTCATAAGACTTGTGATCCAGACTCCTCGCTAGCCTCATTGCCCTTCTCTGGACACGAGTCATATCAATTGAAACATAAGCCAACAAAACTAGTGACATGAGTCAGAATTTCTATCAATGCTAGCATTAGGACATCAAATTAGAGTGATATTTAGCCTTATATGTTGACGTATTTGAACTACGCATGTTGTAGAACAAATTAGAGGATACATAATGAACTAGAAACAGCCAGACATGCTATAGTCACACTTCTTTTGACCTGCAGTTAAAGACTGTGAGTAGTTTTATAAACTTATATTGCAATAGCTGAATTTTTGGCAAAAAAATCTTATTTTCTGGTCTAATTAATAAAATACTATCCATTATGCAGATAATCCATAAAGCTAGAGTCAAAAAAATCAAATAAAAATTGAATCAGCAATCCAATAAAGATGTCATATGAATAACAATTTTAGCCAATAACGTAAAGACTTGCTTGAATATGTCGCTGAAGATTAATGAAAAACGACCCATAAAGACAATCTATACAGTAATGTCATTAGGTTCCCTATTCTTTATGTTGTAAATGGGTAAAAAAAAATCCAAGTTATACAAGAAATCACATAGACTGTAAGTTTTCCTCAGAGGAAGGAATGAATATATTCAAAATATGAATACATCATGATGGTGAAAAATAAATGTGTCTATTGAGATTATAACTTCAGTTCTTTTGATGAACTACCCTTGTATTTAGCGTAAGGGAGAATATGAAATGAGCAAGAAGAGTGCTAGAATTTCTATGTAATCACAGTTCTTTGAAGTAAAATTGGAGAATGACATTGCTGATCAAAGGGTACAAAAAACAAACCCGGAAAGATTACTGAATCTTAACAAAATGCACACATATTGATAGATGTTAGAAGAGTATAAAGCTATTCAGATCCTAAAGAGAGGCAATGGATAGAGACAACAGTAAAAATGTGATCTTGCAGCATACATTAGATTGACCAGATCATCTATAAAATGCTGAATATCTAGAAAAATGGAATAAAATATTCATGATGAAACTTGAATATTTTGGTTTGTAGTGTATATCAGAGAAAGTGAACACTTAATACTGATCTCAGTTTTATGATACTTTATTTTCATATGAAGAAATTTACCAATCAAAGTGCAAGAAGTCCAAGAACATATAGAAATAAAGGTATTGGTAACACAAAGAATGAGAAATGTAATTGAAAAGTAAAAGTGCATCATTTTGTATTTACTGTATCAGATTTAATAGGAAAATATTTCTCAAGGGTTTATGGCTATAAAAGTCTGTACTTCAGAAAGCTGTGTAAATCAGCAGACACCTCTGAGCAGCCATGCATGATTAATGCCACATTAGGGTAGCTTGTTCTCTTCATTCTTAGCTCAGAGATGTCATGATAGGGAAGTTTAGCTGAGCACCACATATTTCTATATAAATATTATAGAAGGCTTAAAACTGTCAGTTAGTTAGAAATCTACTTGTGAACCAATATGCAAAAATGTGAAAATAAGTGGAACAGAAAATGGAACTGCAAATGGCTAAAGCAGAAAATGCCTATATTTAACATTCTGTTCTCATCCTCTTCAGTGCCACAGGATTTCACCTCTAATTTTGAATTACAAATCTCAACTATAAAATTGCACAGTATCAATGTAACTGCAAAGGAACTATCCTTTAAATACCATTTTATATTCACTCCTAGGTATATTTTCGTGACACATTCAGTCAATTGATTTGTTTAGTTTACATTTTTCATACTGTGCAAGTAGGTATTAAAAAACACAGATGCAAAACAAATATATTAAGTTTCATTATGTTATATTGTAAAAAATGCAACACATGGCATATAGGCTAAGCTGAATGTCTGCTGGAAGCATAAAGGGTCTATTTTTCTTAATATTTCACAAGGACTTACAAGGTGACATTGACTACTATAACTATTAAACCAATGGTGACTGATTAAAAATCCACTTAGAACTACCACCAATAAAGCCAAATACTATTTCAGAAAAAAAAAAACCCAAACAACCAACCAACAAACAAAAAACTTTATAGAAGAGTAATACTCTAGATCAGGTTGCCCAGTGACACATCCAGCCTGGCCTTGAACACTGCCAGGGATGGGGCATCCACAACCTCTCTGGGCAACCTGTTCCAGTGCCTAACCACCCTCCGGGTAAAGAACTTCCTTCTAATCTCCAGTCTAAATTTCCCCTCCTTCAGCTTGTAACCATTCCCCCTTGTCATATTGCAATTAGACCAGCTGAAAAGTCTCTCCTTCTATCCTGTAATCCCCATTTAGGTACTGAAAGGCTGTTATAAAATCCCCTTGAAGCCTTCTCTTTTCCAGGCTGAGCAACCCCAGGTTGCTCAAGTCCTTAATATGTGACTATTAATCCCCTAGTGAGAGACACAGATAGGTGTACACTGAATGATAAATGAATCTTCATTTTAAGTGTGATCAGCCTCTAACTTTTTCTAGAGTGTTTATTGAATTCTCTTTCTTAATGATTCTCTAAAATATAACTTTAAAATTGTATGTTATTGAGGACCATACTGAGAATGTATGATCATTATCCATTTTAAAAGGAAACTACAGCTTCATAAGAGACTGTAGAACAAAGAGAAAAACAACATGTTATTGCAAAGAACACACTAAATATTATACTTCTTAGTTCTCTATTTATATTTTATCTACAGAATCTAAAATATGATACCAGGCATATACCTAAATGAGATTAACAAACAAATTGTTGTCCTTTCTTTAGGCTGCTAATGAGCTACTTTACATCACAGCAAAAGGGAAATGAGAGAAAATTACAGATATGCCCCATGGAGGTAGCTCCTAGTACAGAGAGCACAATAAAATTAGTCATCATTACAGAGATTGTCTCATTTGAAAAGGTTCAGTCAAAAAGCAGCAGGCTGTCATTCAGACATTGCCATTGTACTTTTAGATTGCAGGTGTTTGGATTTAAGCATCGCTTTCCTTAGTGACTTCTTACTCATGCCAGCTTTCCTGATGGTAACCTTGCAAGGAGAGTAGTTTAAGTTTCTAGAGTGATCAAAAGCATACATGAGTGAAAACTGTCCAAAGGGGAATTCCAGGACTGTCAGAGAGAATACCTTCCGCTCCTATGTAGCACCTTGGGGCAACAAACAGTAACAACGTACTGGGTTTCATCAAAAAGAATGTGACCAACAGGTCATAAAAGGGAGATTATTTCCCTTCACACAGCACTTGCAAAGCTATATCTGAAGTATCAGATCCAGTTTCGGTCCATGCTGTGCAAGACTGGTGCTGACAATCTGAACAAAATCCAGTGAGGAGCCACCAAGGTGGTAAGCAGACTGGAGCACACACCATGACAAGAGGCTGAAGGAACTGAAAATTCTGATCTGAGGCCGAAATTAAACCTACCCTAAGCAGTCAGATCAGATGACTTTTAGAAGTTTCTTCCATGCTGAATTTTACTATGACCCTATAATTTTCAGCATCAAATTCAAATCTCAGAGCTTCAAGAAGAAGTAAAGAGTGCCTTGGAGAGAATATATGCAAGTGAATCCATTCCATAAACTGTCTATAGAGAGACTGCAAGTGCAGCATTTTGTGTGGTTCACGCCTTTGAAATAATTCTTGTCCAAAACAGTTAGGCATACAAAAGCAGACTAAGTTCTCCTATAATTCCCAGCAGTGATAAGTGCTCATATATTTCTCATCTATCCTTCTTTGTGGCCCTTATTTTCTTTGTATCACTCACTTTCTTATCCAGCTTAGCCATGCCAGCAACTTTGACAGTCTGAGTTCACACAGTCCAAAGCTAACAAGTGAAGCACATCAGAAGATATCCTTTTTTATGTGCCTCTGATCACAAAACTTGAACTTTGGTCCCTTTATCTTTTATCAAAACAAACTTGCAAATCCTTTGAAGTACAGCAGCTTCAAGAGCACTAGTATCAGCTTTTCTCAATCATACATGGTCACAGCCATTTTCTCACTGCTGCTTTGTTCATAGTGTGGGAAAGCACTGCTTGAATGAGACAAATAGGAAAATGTTACAATACTTTTTAGAACAAAACCATAAAAGGGAAGAGTCTGCTGAGACTCTAGCACTTGAAAGGATGTCCTTGAATGATTTAAGAATAGTCTGACTGATATTATGGAAACAGTACAATACAAAGATGAATTGAAGTAGGAGACAATGTAAAGCTATATCAGAACTGTGAGAAGACTTTTTGGCTGAAATATGATGTTTCATTTGGCATGTACTTGGTGTTTAAAATTGCATATACAGTATAATATTTTCTTGTATTTAGTGTCTCATCTTTCAGAATGTGTTGTCAGGCAATATCTGTACTTTCAAGGTGAGGGAGGGTTGCTCTCAGTTTTTCACAGTATTCAGCACCTTAAAGAATCAGCCAGTGCACTACTTTTGGAAATGTTCTCTCTTTTGATGAAAGAAAAAAAATACAATCATGTATATAGAAAATGAAGTTGCACCAATCATATCTGCTAATATTCAGTTCACAAAAACATTAAAAGCAGAATCATTTTAGGTAGGGTAAATCACTTGAAAATCCAGATGACATAGGCTGATAAAAATACTGAGGGGAAAAACCCCCACTGATTGTCAATCTATGACATGTCAAGTGAACAGCAGGAGTGGGGGAAACAGCGTGTGCTTTTTTGAGGAAATTTACTGTGCAGAGGTAGGCCTTCCAGCTGAGCAGGAGTGGAAGCAAAAATATCAGAGATATTTGATGCAGAGAGCATCACTTAGGGCTTCAAGTCTAGAAAATAATGGTCAAATAAAGTGAACAAAAACTAACAAATGAAAATAACACATATGCACAACATTAGAGGCCTTCAGGCAATAAAATAATTGTTTAAAGAATACTACCAGCAACATTTTCCTAGTTCAGCATGATATTTATCTGTAAAATTAGCATTTCTGAGGATTTAGCTATAGTTGAAATAACTTTAACAGATGTGAGGGAACACTGTAAAACATGTTGTAGAGGAAGTCTTTAAATACTATTCATAACTCGTAACGGGATGAAACATAATGCATTCTTCTGTGTAATCATTTAAATGAAGCAAATGAGTTTTCACCAAGATTAAAACATATATTCTCTTACTCCTCTTCATCTTAAAAATACTTTATATTCATTTACTGCTCACTCATTAATTTTTCCTTCTCCATTGATGTGCAGATTTTCATAGATACTAAATTAATTAAAGTCACAAATATTTATAATTTTTCATCTGATCACACACTTGGGTTTTATCTGTGTGCTAAATTCAATGGGCTGTCCTGTATAAGCCCTTAATATTTGTGTCTACACAGACAAATGAAAGAAAAAATTCACAAAAAACCACTTAAATGAATAAAATAAAAAATGAAACTTCCCCTTCTGCTTTGTACTACTATACTAAGACAATCATGAATCTTTTAAAGTTTTTAAACACTTACTAGTCCATTTCACCTGGGTGTCGTGTAGACATTTCAGTGAATATGATGGACTATGTGAATCCAATTTTTTATTAAAAAAATGATCCATGAAGACATTTTTGTGTGCTGCAATAGCAGAACAGCAAACATCTCAACCAGAAGGATCACTATAGAATTTTTTACTAGTAAGAAGTCTGACAGATTTTTCAGGGTTTACAAACGTGTGCTACAAAATACTGTCCATTGATTCCTGTCACAGAATGTAATGAGTTCAACTCTTGTCTGATTTTGAGAGACAGCATGGAATGATTCTGTGTCCATCTGCTTCTCAGGAACAATTTCCTATCTGGGTACTATTAGACTCAATGGTAGTAGGAGTTAAAAATCTAATAGTATGTTTCCAAAAAGCACTATCTATAATTTATATATAGCTCTTGCTAAATATAAGCTAATATATGCATTGATAATATATATTATATAATAATTAATTATATAATTATATAAATAATATATATATTACTATTACTATTTCTGCAGAAGATATTTATACCTCACCTCTTATTTTTCAGTCTTCAGTGATACATTTATAATTATAGAAGGTATAGTTACCCACTCTGCTTCAGCAATTTAAAATAGCATTGCTATGACTAACTTGTTAAAAATTAGCTATTTGTGGAAGAAGAAAGTATTCATGAAACAGGATTTTTTATTTCATGCAATACTGATTATTCTAGAATACCTCAAACAGTAGAGGAAGTGCATAACTAATTCCACTGCTCGCTGCGGAATTTGTTATTTTAACAAAATATGAATGTGAAACATCTGTGAGTTTACATTGTATATCCTGAAATTAGTAGCATTCTAATACAGTCTATGAAATTGGGTGATCTACTTAGCTAGCCAAACACAGACATACAATTCATATAGCAAGGTAAAATGATGAGACAAGAGCAGTGATAACAACTTTTACATTTGGAAGATAACCATATGCCTATTTGTTGTCAATAATTCAAACTGAGAAAAAGCAGAGACAGGCTATTTCTGACAAAAAATTTCAAGTCCAAACTTTAGTATATTCAAGTTCATCTTATGGGATATAGAAGGGAAAATATTATAACAGATTACTAATGCCATGTTCTCAATAGACTTATTCATTGCAGACATTGATAGAGTCTCTCCTGCAATTAATTTGACCACTGCTTTGTGTCCAGATGGAGATCAGAGACTGGTGTTCCCCTCAAAGCTCCATACTGGGACCAGTACTATTTAATATATTTATCAATGGCACAGATCGAATGCACCTTCAGCAAGTTTGCAGAGGACATCAAGCTGAGTGGTGCAGTTGGCACACCTGAGGGATAGGAAGTTACCCTAAAGGAGCTGGACAAGCTTCAGAAGTGGGCCTATGTGAACATCATGAAGTCCAACGAGGATGAGTACAAAGCCCTGCAAATGGGTTAGGGCAATCCTCAGTATCAATCCAGGCTGTGGGATGAAAAGTTTGAAAGCAGCACTGTGGAGAAGGACTTGGGGTTAATAGGGAATGAAAAGCTGGACATTAGTTGGTATTGTATGCTCACAGCCCAGAAAAGTAACCATGTCCAGGGATGCATCAAAAGAAACATGATTGGCAGGTCAAGGGAGATGATTCTGCCCCTCTGCTCTTCTCTGATGAGACTCCACCTGGAATATTGTCTCCAGCTCTGGAGCCCTCAGCTTAAGAAAGTCTTGTACCTGTTGGAGCAGATCCAGAGGAAAGCCATAAAAATGATCAGAGGACTAGAACAACTTTCCTATGAGGAAAGCCTGAGAGAGTTGGGATTGCTTAGCCTGTAGAAGACAAGGCTCCACAAAGACCTTATTGCAGCCCTTCAGTACTTAAAGAGGGCTTGTAAGAAAGATGGAGACAGTCTTTTTAGCAGAGCCTACTGCTATAGGACAAGGGTTATAAACTAAAAGAGGAGAGATTTACACTAGATATAAGGAAGTTTTTTATTTTGGGCATTTTTTTATTCATGGTTTGGATGGGGTTTCTTTGTTTGGTTGTTATGGGGTTTGTTGTGTTTTAGTAGTAGATGCCCCATCCCTGGAAACATTCAAGGTCGTGCTGGATGGGGCTCTAAGCAACCCGATCTGGTTGAAGATGTCCCTGCTCAATGCAAAGGTGACCTTTAAAGGTCCCTTACAACCTAAATCATTCTATGATTTAAATTTCAAAAGGACTAGTCTGTTATAATTAATTCTTCAGGCAGACAAACAGCATCCAGGGACAACCAATAATTCCAGAAGGATATACATCTCCAAGTATGCAATCAATTCAAGGGAAGTACTGAACCCTCTGTTTGTCCAGTGTAGGCCAATTAAGTCATGTTAACATTTTAATTTTTGGTGTATGTAAGGGGTGATGTTAATCAAACTCAAAAAAAAAAAAAAAGAAGCTACATTTTCATCACTGAGCACAATCTTTTCTGTACATTTTCATGATAATTTTCCGTGTGGCACTATTTGCATACACTTCTATTCAAGTTCTTTCTTTATTCTTTTTGTTCTCATCTGTAAGCTAACTGAAGTTGTAGAGTATTTTGTACATTTCTAACTCTATTTGAGAAATAATAAAAGTCGGAGAAATTTATATCCATTTGCTCGAGTCCATAAATATGAAGGGTTTTTTTTTATAGGAATTTGTGGACATTTTTAAGATCAGAGAGATACAAAAAAAGAGTATCTGCAGTCTGTCACAAATAGCTCATATGTAATCAGGACTGAACACTGAATGAAATGAGTGAAATCTGTACGCTGCCTATTGTTATTTCCTCTAATATTCTTACCGCTTTCAGAAAGGAAGATGAATGGTTTAAATGATTGATAATGCGATGCAGAAACTTACAACCCTGACTAGTTCAGATATCTCAAAGAGATATATAAGATAGCTCCATACTCACATGGAAATATCATACAAGTCAGTGACGGAGGTTTTTTCCCAGTTTATTCATTTTTTATTGGTGTAATTACAATTTGAAAAGACAGGAAAAAATTCCAGTGCTAACTTTCAGCAGCTGCTGCCATTTACTAACAATCAATCAATGTGGACTCTATTCAGCAGTCTCAGCCATAGAGTTATATCCCAGAAAACATCCAGGCAGAACAGCTTTGTATCTCTGCTGGCTTTATGACCAAAGGTCAAGTCTGAAAGCTGAATCTTAAGGATTTCAAAGAAATCTGTTCGGAGGAATGTAACACCTTAATATTTAGGTGTCATTCATAAAGTAGGATTTCAATGTGGGTCAATAGTTCACACCAGAGTCAAACGTGCACCATGGAGAGCAGGGTTCACTGCATCCATCATTGTCCACTATAAGTAGTAATGCATATACTACAACTCTTTCTACTGCCTCAAGTATCACAGATTCTGATAAAGCAACCTATAATAACAAGAGGTTACAGGTCATTATAGCCTTGAGTGCTGGGTAAAATCAGATACAGGGATAGCAATGAAAACAGAGAATAAGCATTCAATGTATGTATAACATAATTTAGAGTTGAAGACCAGGGAAGAAACAGAAAGGTGTAGAATGTGACAGAAAAAGTATCACATTGCAGTTCTCAGGAAGAAGACCTCACTTCGTACTTCTTCCAGCAAAGTGAAGTACAAATTTTAAGAAACTATTAGAAATTATCCTATAATGGTGGTGTTTGTCTGAATTAATTTTTGACTCTGTCTATATGTAAATAGTGTTGATTTAATATTTATAAATATATTCCACTGTCTGTTTTACCAAAATGTACCATTAATAAATTCACCATGAAATAAAAAGGAAATAGAGCTGTACTGATGAAGAGGCTTATCGAAGGCAACAAAGGAGAGCACTACAAAGCCAAGAATAAGGTCTGTACCTCCTTCACCTAATCAATTGTTTTATCCACTGTTTCATCCAAAGAGCATGGCTTGAAAATCCTCTGAATTTTAGACTACACTTCCATTATTTCTAAATCAAAATATCAAGACTAAGATTAAGTGAGAAATACTCAATAGAAAGATTATGGCAAACATGAAAGTGTTTTGAATATCTTTTCTTTTAAAAAAGATTGTTCAAATCACACAAGAGACAGAAACGATTTAGTCCAGCTTCATCTTACTGTATCACCATGCTGGCAAATCTGTTTTTTGTTTAATTAAATGACTGCACATTACAGCTAAAAATGAAAAGTATTCACAATTTGATTAACATTACATTAATAGCCTAAGGGAAGTCACCTTTGCTTACACCATGGTATTATTAAGAGAAAAAAATATCTTTTAAAAATGATTGTTTTACTGAATATGGAAAAAGGGAAAATATCTCATGTAATTAGATGATCAAGGACAGAGTAGCATTACACTGAACTGCAAAGCAAGTCTAATGGGATACTCAGTGATATCAGTCCAGTGACATATAACCACTGTTGCTAGGAGCTTTGCTATCAGCCAGAAATATGCTAAGAAAATTAATTAGAGAAAAATCATTACTGAAAACATAATGTCACTGATCTTCATTACCCATCATCAAAAAATAGTCTCACTTAATTTGATAAATTTTGCTACTAATATGGAAACAGAGGTTCATGTTTGCATAATAATGATCTATTTTACTAGTTGCTGTCAACATCCTTGAAAATTATCATTACAACCTGGAAATGTAGTGAATTATGGAAATCCCAATTACCTAAATTAAGCTAATTTGCAAACAGAAAATATGCAGGTTTTTCACCCTAGTTTGTTTCTTGTCAATGTGAATCTTACATAAATATTTACCTCAGTCAGGTGTGCTTCTAGTTTGCTTCATTGGCTTATGTTGACAGTTATTTTATAACTCTCTACTTTAGATCTCTGTTGCTGCTTAGAACTAGACTTTATAACTGCTCAATTTCAAAGTAATAAAAGGAATAAAATTTATTTCCCCTTTCTGCAGAAAACTTGACCATTACTGAGAGGATAGAGCAGTAAGAAAGTAACCACCAACAATTAGCAGTTCTGTAGCACATCCAATCTGCTTCAGTACAATAACTAGATTCTGGGTGGTAACTGTGTAGCCACACAATCTTTATGAAAGCTTATCACAGCTGTAGTCTCTGTACTGGAACAAGAGTAAAGGTGCTAAAAGCATGATTTCCAAAAGGGACAGGGAATAATTAGATTATAAGAAGTACCATGTTTTTTTCCAAGACATAAAGCAAGACATAGAAGGAACAACGCAGAGGGATTACTAGAGAACTTTTTTTATGTACTTCATTTTTATATTTTGAACAAAATTATTATTATTACCTCTCAAAACCTGTAGACTGTGCTGCCATTGCTTAACATCCTTAAGACAGAGCTATTCTGTATTCTCTCCAAGAACATAGTGCCATGCAAACTTAAAAAAAATATATTCTAGAAGTCATCTCATGGCTTCTTAGAAAATAATCTAGTACAAGCTTCCACTCAAAAAAAGGCTGATCTTAAAATTAGATTTGATTGTTTAAAGTCTTGTCCAGCTGAGTTTTGAAAACCTCCATTTTTGGGCAACCTGTTCCAGGGCTTGACAACAACGATTATGAAACTTTCCTTATATTCTGTGGGAATTTCCAACAGCTTGTCCGTTGTCTCTTGTACTTTCCCACTGAATCTCTAAGATAAACCTGGCAGCACCTTCTCCAAGGACACTCTTCTTTAGGTCATGGGAAACTGCACTGAAATCTGCCAGGAAGCAGCAAGTGGAGGCAGGATCCAAGAGTGACACCAGGAGACGCAGAGTCAGTTGCATCAGCCCAATAGCACCATACCCCAGCAGGCAAGCAGGATAGGTCTGGTGATGGTAACAAGGTTCAGCAATAATCCAGATAAACAAACAAGTCCATGGTGATAAATCAGGCCTGAAGCCAACCTAGGAAATTGCATTGGCAAGTCAGGATAGGTCTGGAAATAGTAGCCGTGATCAGACATCATGCAGCAATTGCCAGAAGAACCCATCATAAGTCTGAGGTCAAACCTACAAGTCAAATCTCTGAGAGATCTCTGACTGGATTAAGGATGTGCACGGCCAGGCATTAGCTGAAACACTTTTTAAATGTGCATATGTGAGAAAGTTTCAGGATGCAAATGTGCCCAACCTCACATAGGAATATAGTCTCAGTATGAGAAGCAATTAAAGAATATTTGGCAGCTGAAATAATAGAATATTACTTCTATTTTACTTTTAGATTCATTTAGAATCTTTCTATTTTACTTTTAGATTTTTTATTTGCTCCATGGCTTTGTTTTTCAGCCATATAAATAGCCTCTGCACTACATTATACAGTAAATTTGTTCAATTAGTCATTAATCAATTAGGAAACATACATTAGGGTTGACAAGCATACAAAGGTTCTGTGTAAGACATTTCTTAATGAAATCATGTCTTCATAAGGAATAATATTCAGCTTTGCACTTTTCTAGGCATTGTTTACAAAATTCAAATATGTGAAAAGACTGGTTGATGTTCTTAATCTTCACACTTAACTTTTTAGTCAGATACTGTAAGACAATATGGAGCCAAATTCAGGCTCAAAATGGGTTGAGTGCTCAGATAACAACTAGAGTTTAATCTTTAACACCTCTAATGTACTGGAAATGCTTATATAAGTAAAATACTAATTCCGTCACTGAAAACTCATCTTCCTTCTCTCACCTATTCATGGTAAATAAAGAAGATCTTGATATTTTATTTTAATATATATTTTTACATTATCAAATAGCCTGTAAAACTTAATGCAAGGAGAAAAGTCAGTATTTTAGACTAATGTTCTTCATTCTAATCTTTTCTGTTGTTTTAAGAAGGCTAAATAGTCGGAAGCAGCAATGCAATTGTCATAGTAACATTAAAAAGGTTGTTTGTTAAATCCATTTGCAACTGAGTTTTTTCCTCCTTAAATAACAATAAATAAAAATAATGTTATTGATATCCCTGGTCAATGTTTTAAAGCACCATGGATGTTTTTCTTAAAGGCAGATCCAAATAAGAGGAAAGGAAATTAACCCTCAAAGGCATTTGTTAAGCATGAGAGAAGAAAAGAAAAAACAAAAGTTAGTCATTTTAAAGACTTCAATTTAAAATGCCAAATTCTATTAGTCTTATTCACTGGGCACAGCACTTTACTCCTTCAGTAGACCCACTATGACATTAACAGCACTGCTGGACTTCTAGCATTGCTGAAAAATAAAGTCACTTGCAAGGTTTCAGTTTAAGAATTTCTATTTGTAAATATAGTTCATATCTCATCACCCAGAAGTGAATATCTTCCATATGAGATTCTATAAAACTAAATATGTTCTAAAACTGAAATATTATGAGAATATACACAATTAACTTGCCTTTCTGAGGATAGCACTTCTCAAAATGTTCTAACTTTATTACTTAATAATCTCTCTGACCATGTTTTTGGGAATTGTAACGCAATCTCCAGAATCTGAATTTAGACCCCTGGCTTTACGTGTTGTGGCCAATATCTTTCCCCCTTTCCTTAAAATTTTATAATGAACACTCAGTTCTGTGAAAACATCTCTAAATCTTTTACTGCTAAAAGGCCTTCAGTATTTGTCAGAAGTATCACAATTCAAAACAAGAGACCTTATCACACTGGAAGTGAAAGAACAAACAAAAAAAATCTTCAAAATAACCTTACAGAAAGCAAATTCAATTGCTCAGTTCACATTTTGTGTTGTCAGTAGGAGTAAAGGAGGAATGACAAGCTAAAACAGTTCAACTGGAGGGAAGAAAAAAATGATATGATCATGACCCAATTTTCCATAAGTCAAATGTTGATTTTAAAAAGAAAAGTTTAAAGAGGTTGTAGAATTATTTTAACAGAACTGGTGTACCTTTAAGTCATGCTACCTGCAGAATGTTTTCTGTGTTTTTCACTGAAACAAGCATGATAAAATTAATTCCATTTGGAAGTAATGAAACAAGAATCCTGAAAAATATTTAAATCAATCATTAGAATAGCCAGAGTTTATTGAGAAATTTTAAAATTGTGAACTCTGATGTTACATTGAGCAGAATTATTCTTTAAGATTTCTTGTAGGTAGTAAGTGGTCTTTCATTGTATATACATATTGTCAGTAAACTTCATAGTGCTTTATTAGGTCTAAATTAACTTTTAATTTATGATAAACATCTGATGCTTTTCTACCTAATTTGATTTCATGCTATAATAATTACATTTATTTATATATAAAAAATCATCAAAAAATGCAAAATGTTCTGGTTAGGTAAACTCTTCAGTCAGTCAAATTTCAGCTTTTTCCGTTTTTTTTTCCACTAATGGAAATGGTACTTTATTCACACTAATGGACTATAACATCTCAGCAAGTACATAAATTTCAAAGTACCTTGACCTCTTTGCAAAATTGAAAAACCTGAACGAAATGTGACTAAACGTTTGTGAGAACTGACCTTCTCTATTGCTACATGCTATATTTTATAATGACAACTCTAATTATTGCTGAGACAGAGCCATCATAAAATTGCCATTTTGCATTGTGTACTAGAATAAGGTTTTCTGCATTGCAACTCCCATCACAGTGTGTTTAGTACTCCAGCTGTGTTATAATGCCATGTTTTTACCTGAATCTATATTTTGTTTCAACTAAGGTTAAGAATACCCATTAACATGTCCTCATAAATGATTCCGACTTATTTATACAGAAATAAAGCATGGTACAGTAAAAGGAAAAGTCATACAGCTTGAATATACAGATTGAGGAGTTAAAATACAGATAACCTGCTCAGGATTCTAATTACATATTTATCATCAAATCCTTTACTGACTTGCTCTGCTTTCAGCATGACTGCTCTGAGTATGAGAAAAGAGAATTTAGCTGTTGAGTTTAACCATCAGTCACTCAACAACAGTAGTTAAAAAGCCTAATTAGATTTTCACAAGGAAGGTGATGGGGGAGTTACATGGTTTAAGAACAGCACTGTTCCAATTTCACATTAAAGCTTGCTTTTCACAGTCTATAACTGTAATTCACTAGCTTGTAACATGGTTCTGAAAGCTTCAATGTACATTATATTTCAAACTTCTGTAGTCTTTTACTGTAGCTTTTAGGCTAAAATAGCTTAATCTGTAGATTTTCAAATATTAGCACAAGTGATGTAGATGCCTAGAATGTTGTTGTCATGTGATGGTGGAAGGTTGACATTGGGACTAGAAGAAAGCAGGTCAAATACTGTCAGTGATGTCTCTATGATTTTTAGAATGAGGTGAGAAGGAGAAAGTAGGTGCCCTGGATCATAAGAAATGACAGACAACTAGAGATTTTGAAAAGATAATACATAAGCAAAGCCCAGAGACAAATGGTGTTCTAGTTCAAAGCTGAGCCTGTAGTGATATCCTGCCTAAAAAGCTTAGCCTTAATATTGCCAAATATGCTAAAACAAACATGAAATGCTTTCACATGGCTAGAAAAACATATCAATGTCACAACTGTCAGTCATAATTTCAAGAAGTTTACCTTCAAGTCTCCTACTCCTGATTTTTTCATAGATTGGGAATTTACCTACTGGTGATTTAAGCTTGACTGCACTCACTCTGTCACCAATCATTATTCTCTGCTGTCCAAGGAATCTTTTGACAGAATTCAGAATACCACTCTCAACTTGTACATGTATATTTTTGTCCCTTCCTTAATCTTTTCATAATTGCTTCTTAGAAATTTATTATTTTCATTTACTTAGGTTTATTTTTTTCATCTAGGCCATGCTTATAGTTATATGGTTCTACAGTAAACTCTGGAATTATATTTTTCAAGAGAAGATAAACATACTTACTGTTATCAAAGTGAAAAAGTAGAGAAGGACAATGAGATACTGAGTAATTACATTCTTAAACTAGTTACCTAAGTAGCAATATTTGTCCTATTTCCTGTTGTAGGGGACAGACACTGGAACACTGGATCATGCTGACCAAACCAGCTGGATCAGATTTTCAAAAGGTGAGATGCTTAGAGCTAAACAGAAAATGACTCTCCAAAGAGCTTTAAGTTAGGGCCTATTTGCTGACCATGCTTGGTGGTTCAGAGAAGATAAAAGTTGTTTATTTGTTTCTTGAAGCATTTACTATGACTTTGTTTGCTCTTTCACCTGTCCCAGTCAGATGCTCTTGTCATTCACTGGAAAATCTTCAGTGCTTTTGCTGGTATTTTACTTTCACTGAGATTTGCTCATAACCTAACAGTGGTACATTTTTTTTCTGTCTTCCTCTGGAATTGATGGAGCAGCACCAACTGACAGCAGAATTTCATTCTGCAATCTGATGCATTATCTGAGCTTCACAAAAGAGCTTCCAGGCACAGTCTGAAAATCACTTGGGNGAGCTTCAATGATTAAACTTTGATAGAACGCTCTTGGCTATAAGTGTCCTTAACAGAAACATTTAATTAATATGCATATTGTGTAAATTGTGTGCTGGCTAATATGAATGCAGTATTCACTCATCCAATACCCTCAGAAGACAATATAGATGCAATAAAAAAATCAAACTGTACAAAGAGGTGCAGTTAGATGTATCTGCTTATGAATGAATTACTGCTTTGTCCCTTGACTGAGCCTAGATCTATACATGAAAATAAATAAAAAGACGAAACAAATCTCATATGAGAGGAAATCTATCTCAGTTTCTAAGTGACCCCAATTTAGTGAAGATTAACCTTTCTATTCCAAGGTAACTTGTTATTGACTGGTATTCATAGCATTTCAAAAGGC
The DNA here is from genome assembly GCA_013396975.1 of Bucco capensis. Classification (NCBI taxonomy): domain Eukaryota; kingdom Metazoa; phylum Chordata; class Aves; order Piciformes; family Bucconidae; genus Bucco; species Bucco capensis. The sequence continues at coordinate 948,442 of VWZO01007893.1, forward strand.
TAAAGCTGTGGAAAATATTCACATTAGAACGTGTATATGTACCCAATCTCTTTCTATTTCTTTTTCTATTTTGCTTTATTGAAACATAGGTCAGTTACAGCTTTACCTACATCTTCTTCCCTAAGCTTGCATATCCTCTACCAGCTATTATTTTCACAGTCTGTATTATTTCTTGGTTACATCCAAGGAGAATATAAATGCCAGATCTTATTTTTCTTCTTAATTTTTTCTTCTTTTCCTTTTTCTCTTTTCCCTTTAGATTTCTTTTTTTTTTCTTTTCTTTCCCTTTTCCTTTTTCACCTTCTTTTTTTTTTCACATTTTCTCAAGGGAATTAAAAAAAAATGATCTTAAGCTTTCTTCAGAGGTAAGACATCACACTGGACTGCTGAAAGAACTAAAGTTACCCCTAGTTACCCTATTCAATCTGGTGGGCAAAACCTGTTTTAAAGAAAAAACAAACAACATTTAAAAATATATCTATATTGATGTGCATACATTCCATAGAAAAACTTCCCACTTATTAAACTGTTTTGTCTAGTCAGAGGTCCAAAAATAAACATGTGAAAAACTTCAGTATTTACCTTTCTCCAGAAGCTACTGAGGTACTGAGATAAGCACAGTGCAAGAACTCAAAAAAAGGAAAAAAATCTGTGTTAAACTTCTCTGCAAACTAAATGTCTTATTTAGCTACCTATACTGCTCTAGTACAGTACCTAGGTGGATTTTACTCTGCAATTGCTCCATTATATTATCTCTTTATATTTTCTTTGTAGTTTAATGACTTTAAATGCAGGAACACTTACTGAGAAATAAGATATAAGACTGTTCCTATTCTGTGAAAGCTATCCAGGAAAACTTATTTCTCTCCTCTTGCTTATTATGTCCCTCTAGACTACAGTATCTGAGTTACACTTTATACATTATAAATATAAAATTCTATCCATTCATTGATTTAAAAATCAAGATGTTTTTCCCTAAGCACTGTTTGATGAGAGGGGTCATTCAGTTCACTACTTCATATTTCTCCAGCTCACAATGGCTCTTACCCTTCTTTTAAAGATTTATAATGAAGGTTGTTTAGCTATCCAGAAAAGTCCAAACAGGTGTAGTTTGAAATTCTTTAGAATCAATCAGTTCTGAGTATTATTTCACAGCCTGAAATTTCAAGCTACTGGACTTCATATTTGTCTCCACAGAACTTCATGAGGTTTCTAATAACCCATTTATCTAGGTTTTAAAAGTCTTCTTGAATGCCTTACAACAGAGGTATGATGAAACTGACATATGCAGACATTTAAGAAATATAATTATTATGAATAATGAAATCAGATAATACAATAAAATAGTTGCTTAATTTTTTAATATTCTGAATATATTTAGAATACCATTATGATACCCCAGTCTGTTTCAACACATCTTGGGAAAACAAAACCAAACCAAACCAAACCGTACTTGTGTATACACTGTTATCAGGCTTATGCACTCTGGGTTGAACTCCAGCTCTAAGTGACCTTTTATTCATAAGCAAGTAATTCCTTTTTTTACCAGGTATCAGTCCAAGGTACAAAATGTCAAATCCAGTGTTTCATTCACTAGGATTTAGTGAAGTTAAACTCATCAATGCATGTGAGGGAGTCAGATAATAAATTGCAGGATGAAATGTAAAACTCATTGCACAGAGGAAATGTATGCAAATAAGCTCCTACACATCCATATATCCATTAGTTAAGGTCACAACGATTTTCTAAAATGTATACTTGCTACATAAAATATATCATCAGTCTCAAATAAGAGGAAAACAAATTTGGTTTATTATTTAATTCAAATTTTAAGTCCAGATTTTGTCAAAGATTTTTTTGCAAGGGTTTATTTGTGTGGCATTGAATAAGTAAATACAAAAATTAATTTGTTCTTCAGCAATGCATAAACAAAAAATGGTTAAAACTAACCTCCTCTCTATAAATACAGAACCACTTCAGAAAACTACAAACAGAGCTAATGACATCTAAATTTTCAGGAAGAATAATGAAAAGCCCAAAGGATTGATGATTCTGTTATCATTACCATATACACAATTGATAGTGCATGAAAAATAGAAGTTATGACAATTTAAACTCAGTAAGCCTTAAAGGGATCCTACTATAGAGATAATTTCCATAGATATTGTTGTTTATCTATATCTACATATGCACATGTACATTTCTCTATTGCAATAGCATTAACTAATCTATTTTTCTAGTACATTTATCTCTTAAAATATTCAACATCTTTCTTTTCTGTTCTTCTCTTGACGCTGTTCAATAAATATGACTTGCCATTCCTTAAGTGTCACTTTCCCTAAACTACATCATACCTCTTTTTACACAAGATACATTGTGTGTGTATGCACACATACATGGATATAGCTAAAGTTCTGTTTGTCATATATGGTTTCTGACATCTCTGTTCAAATGTTTATAATAATCTCTTTTCAGAGATTTAGGGCTGGTCCTTAGGGAAATGTGACTTGATAGTTAAATGCAAAATGTCCATCAAATGTTGTTGCCAAGATTCATGTTTTTCCCCAACATTTTACTTGCTAATCTGTATGTAGAATGTCCAAGAGCAATGCCTGCTACCAAATAAAACACGAAATTGTTCTTTTTGATTTTCTAATTAGGTTCTCTGTTCATTTTACTGTGCTATGCAGATACTGTACCTGATTCCTGGCAGTACTCTGATTAAACATTGTTCAGCAGCAATGTCTTCCTAAGTAACTACTGCAGTCAGTCATATATGCTTCATTAACTTAAGTGTGGTGAATATTTGAAATTTTTAGGATGAAAAGAAGCCAGGAAAATCAGCTAATATAATGTATTCTGCCTTAACAGTTTTCTGTGCATAGTTTAATAACTAAATTAAAGGAAATGGAAATAGAAATAGCAGTCTCCTGGGTCACTTCCTGTTATTTGCTCTCTGATCTTTTTGAGAAAGCCATTTCTTACCATAAGTGCACATATATTTAAGGTCAGGCAATGCAAAAGATGTAGTCTTAAAAACAGGATCATGAGTTTTAAAGCCAATCCCTAAATAAGACAACAATTATGCATAATAAACAACATACCATAACAACAAAGTAAACACATTATAAACAAATCAAAACAGAAAGTAAAATAAACAGAAGCTACCGAAGTGTAAAAATGTAAAAGGAGAGATAAAATCTCAAAGAAAACCATAGGTGGAATATTAAATTGGGGCTTGCAATTCCAAGTAGTTTGTCTAATTATATCTTATGTTTAACCCATCCAGTAAAATGATAAACAAGATGATACTAGATAATAGCAGTAAATAGGAAGAAATAATTTGTCATTTCTTTTGCTCTATGTATAAATAAAGCAGACCAAAACATGCCTATTGCATGTGTATTTTAACTGATCTATGAGTAATAAAGTGTAATGGAGCAACAATTCCTTACTTTTTGAATGAAATACGTGAAATTCAGATATGCCTCTGCAAGGAAAATCACTTACAATCAGGTAAATAAATAGATCCCCCCTGATTTCTCTTTGACCTAATCACACATAGATCACAGATTTGTAACAGCCAACAGGGTTTTTCTTAGGGCAAGTCATGCTTGATAAATTTGGTGGCTGTCCATGATGGGGTTTAATGTTGGTAATAAAGGAAGAGCAACTAACATCACGTACTTGGATTTGTGCAAAACACTTGACACTATCCCACATGACATCCTTGTCTCTAAATTGGAGACACATGGTTTTGACAAATGGACCATTCAATGGGTAAAGGATTGGATGGACAATCACACTCAAAGAGCAGCAGTCAACAACTCAATGTCCAAGTGGAGACCAGTGACAGTGGTGTTCCTTAGGGGTTAGTATTGGAACCATTGTTGTTTGTTGATCACATGAGCAGTAGGATTGAGTACATCCTCAGCAAGTTAGTCCATTGCACCAAGCTGTGTGGTGTGGTTGACATGCTGGAGGGAACATATGCTCTCCAGAGAGACCTTGACAGGCTTGAGAGGTGGGCCCGTGTAAACCTCATGAAGTACAAGGCCCTACACTTGGATCAGGGTAATCCCAAACACAAACACAGGCTGGACAATGAGTGGATTGAAAGCAGCCAAAAGAAGGATTTTGGAATGCTTGTTGATTATTAACTCAAAATGACCTGGCAATGAGGGCTCACAAACCAAAAAAGCCAACAATACCCTTGGTTGCTTCAAGTGAAGTGAGACCAGAAGGTTGAGGGAGGTGATTCTCCTCCTCTACACTCTTATGAGACCTCACCTGGAGTAGTGCATTCATCTCTGGTTCTCCTAGCATAACGTTGGTGAGGCACTGGACCGGGTCACCCAGAGAGGTTGTGGATACTGCTCCCTGAAAGTAGACTCAGATGGGCCAAGTTGAATGGGGCTTTAAGCAACCTGGTCTACTGGAAGGTGTCCCTGCCCATGGCAGAGAGATTGGAGCTAGCTGATCTTTACAGCCCTTTCCAACACAAATGAATTCTATGAGTTTATGAATAAGAGGTATTTACACCTTTTGTTTAATCTTTTATCAAGATTTATGAAGTATTGTTTCTATATAGGATGCTACTTGCCCCCTTTTCTAAAGAGTTTGATAATAACTGTGTTCTGCATACCAGTAACAATTAATTTTTGGGTTTTTTACTTGATTGAAAGCCTAAAATAAAAAGCAATTAAAAATATTAAAGGAGATGACAAAATTTATTAAGAGTGGGTTTTAATTGTAAAGAGATAATCATGAGTCATTTTGATGATGCTATGACAATTTTGTTCACATTGCCTAATGATAAGCTGCTGTATTTCTTGGAGGGCAGTTTATGATATGAATAGATTTAAAAAAAAATCCAACAACATTGAAATGAGTGTCAAGACATAACAGAGATAACAGTTTATTGGAACATGTCTGTGCAATTATTAAGGTTTTACACAGAAAGAAACCAACCAACATGTAATCTAAGTTTTTAAAAATTATTTCTTGTGTCCTGCAGTGTCTATTGGTAGTTTAGCAGGTCATCAGGTTACACTTTTTACATTATTTGGTAGCTGCAAATACATATTTCATTCCAGATAGAAGAATGTAGTTTGCTGAAGGCACTTCTAATCCTAAGGATTAGGGGAGAGGGCAGATAGCTATTTTTTTTTAAATTCACATCCTGATTAATTCTTTCTACATGTCCCTGATCTTTACACCAGTATGGCTCCACTAAATCCAGTGTAAGCAATGGAAAGAACCCGTGCATTTCATCAGAGTTTCACTAATTGCAGCATCAAATTAACACTACAGTTAAAAATTTTCTTTCTGTGAGGCAGACCCAACTTCACTGTGCAGACAAAACTGGCGAGAGAGTAACAACTGGCTAATAGCAACTAAAATATCCTGGAAAACTGATTATGTGATGGATCAATATAATGCTCTCCTTGGATTTAGAATAAATCTTGTAAAGATATAGCAGAAATAAAAATAAAATGGTAACCAAGACTCCTAAAATTATTCAATTTACACATTTATTACCTTTTCTTTTAGACGTGGTCAGGACATGCACATTGAAAAATATCTGAGAAGAGCAAGTGCATATCAGCACTTATGAATAATTTTATTGACCCAATAGACATCCATGATTTGGTGTTGGGGTTACGGTTTGGAATACAGAAACTCTGGATTCAAGACCTTGTTCTCCCTACTCACATTGTGGCTTCGGGGATAGTTTGAGAGAATGTCTCAAATAGTTGCAAGAAAACAGAATAATCTCTTTCTTGTTATTCCTACAGTTCAGAAGCGTGATCTGTCTGCATGGAACAGGAAAGCTGGAAGATTGACTATCATACCTATTTCCATATCTCCCTAGAAAGATCAGATATATCTAGAGAAAGGCACTGCTTTCTCATGGTCGGCAGGACTTCAACCTTTCCTCACTGTATTTTCCAAGTTACAATATCTTATTTCTGTAAGGTATTTCTGTAAGACTTGGAGTATGTAACAGAACTTTGCTCAGATTTCTGATGTTTTAGGTTTTCTTCAATTAGTCTCAAAGTCAACTGTTAGAGTTTACATAGTGTTGTGCCTCCTCGTCTTCTTTGACTCTAAATGTAGTACAGTGACTCATAATATCTCTGTTTAATGTCTGTGCCCTAGAGGGACTTAAATTAGCTATGAGTAATTTGGGAAGTTCAGCTGATCATCAGTAATCATTGCTAAGAAACAGGGTTTTTTTCCCTTACACCATAGAATCATTAATCATTATTGGAATCCTAGAATGAAAGTTCTCAAAGCCAAAAACAACCCAAATGATGTTTTAAAAGTCGTGGAAGATTTGGAAACCTCCATTGTTTTCAATGTTTGTCTCTCTTTTCTCCTTCTTTTCTTCTTAATCACAGTCTACCTGCTTCTTTTGAAGCTCACTCCAGGGAAGTTAAAAGTTAATGTCTATTGGCTGAGGTTCCCCACTGTCTCAGCAAAGACAACTCTCTAAAATACATTGTCTATTCAATTCTAAAGTTTCTCATTTGATAACTAGGCTCTCTTTTCCTTTTCTGCCCAAAGCAAGACTTCAATCTACTTTTTTTCATGTTAAATATAATCTGGAAATTGGGGGGGGGAAATGATCATACACAGTAAATACAGAAATATTTTAAATATTTTCCTATTTTCTACATTTCCTTCAGATATTCACTAGACATAAATAATATATACATGTATACAGAAATATCTTCAATGGTGCTGAGAGGCTGATGTGCTCTGTTATACTTCTTGTATTAATGGACTCATCTTCATAGCTATATCAGAGAAATAAGCTGCTATTAGAAGTCATTGTAGATTTTCCACCTCTTCCAATATGTAGAACTGCAAGTCACAGGTGAAGTTACTGGTTAGATCCAAACTTCAACACTGTAAAGGCTTGATCTTCCACTATTTTGTCAGAATAATCCTTCTTTGGGGAAAAGATAACAGTGTCACCAAAAGAGACCAGCTTCTCCCCACCTCCTGTCAGCAGCAGTGTCTTTATTCAGTAACTTGGCAAGTTTAGCCCTGTGAGTTTTAAACTCTGTATCTCATTCGGCTCACTGCCCATCGACCTCCAAGATTTTCTTACATATAACACCTCCAAAAAAATTCTGCAACAGTGAAATAAACAATAGGTTTACTGATCTGCCCTCTCCTTACGATTTAAGAAAGGCTTAGATTGTTTAAGAAAGGCGCTGTAAATAATTCTTTTTGGTTATGCATCAATTCAATTTTCTTTCCTATGGTGTTTATATTACTGAAGAATTTAACAATTTCCAGAAGATACTATTCCTTGGAACTTTGCCAGTTCTTAAGTTTGAATCCTAACCTTTGAGTTTAGCTTTTTAAGCTAATGATTTTGTGAGTGTGTAGGATATTGAATCTAAAACTCTAAGGGAAGTGTAGTTGTTATATATATATATATATATATATAAATATTTTGTCCAGGAACATAGGATAGCAGAAAGTTATAGACCAAGGATGGCAATAAGGAACAGAAAGTAGGTCAACAAATTTTGGAAGTTAAGGACATTAGTGGTGAAATGGGATCACACACACACACACACGTTTTGCTTTGCAAGTATCGGGTCTTTCAACCCAAATAATACAACAGAGTGAAGGGTCTAATGTAACCCTTTCACATTTTATAGCTAACATGCAACTCATACAGTTTAATATTATTGCATGTCCTCTGAAACCTGTTATGTTATTTCCAATATCAAAAGAATAAAAGACCCTTCTATTCATAAATTACCCAAAAGTAATGTTTCCTATAAATTCCTTAAGTAAAATTACAAATTACCTGGTAAATTCTCATAAGTATTGCAAATAAAAAAGGGAGGTAGTTGCAGTTATTGTATTTTTCACCTCAAGTTAAAGAAGCAGAATTATATTACTCTGCAGCTGACAGAATTGTAAAGAAACACCAATTTATGAAAGTAAGGTTCCTTTCTGAGTCTTTGAACTCAAGCTTCTGAATTTTCAGGTAACTCCTCAATTCTCTGTAGTATTCAATGTTTATTTCAATTTCTCTTTGAAACAAGCAAAGAGAAAGGGAAATTTATAACCAAAAAGGAAAGATACTTCAAAAGATTTCTACCTCACAACATTTGAGAAAAGAAAAACCTAAGGAAGAATCTCAGGGGGATTTTGTGGGTATATGAACATACATAAAGTAACAACAACGACAACAACATAAAAGCCTCAGAAAATACAGATATTAAAGCAGAAAACAGACATAAGTTATCTGATACATAATCCAAATGAATTTATCTAGACATACACATATCACCTACCATATGAGAAAGAAACCTTTATTTATGACACTAAAGATGTTTACGCTTATGAAATTTGGAAAGGTTTAAATAGGAGAAATGCTTATATTGTTTTGACTTTGCAAAGTATGCAGTATATCTGTTTAGGAATTCTGTATATGAAAGGCTGACATCTATTAAACTTTATTTAAATGTCTAATTATTCACATTATTGTAAAAATGTCATGGACTTTATTCCAAAAATCTTCCAGTTAGTTTTATAGTCCGAGCAAATAGCAATGAACAAAGATTCTTCCATGGTCTTTTCTTTTGCACAGTGTACTGAGCAGTGATCAACAAATCTAAATATCTAGCTTAAATATAAAAACATTTTGTTCCACAAGTGATACCAGGTATTAATCAGCTACTATGCCCCTGAGAAAGTTCTAACACTCAAATAGGTTAGGTCATCATATGCATCCAGCTATATTAAGTAAATATTTATTCAGTATTCTAGAGTAAACACTGAAAGGAAAGCAAGGAAATGTGAGGGGCCAATTTGTGTTTAAATCTCAGCACTCGTAAGTAATGAATGAAAACCATTTTCCCTTCCAAACAGCAGATCAGACTTTCATTCTAAAATACACTCTGGTTAACAGCAATATTTTATATAAAAAGCTTAATGAAATATATTTTTTGAACTCCTGAAGTATTACAAATCTTCAAGCAAACCATGACAACACAAGGACGCACAATGAAAAACCAATAATTCACTGATGGAGAAAGTTGTCAACATTTCTTTGTATCATTTAACTTATTAAATAGAAATCTATCTTTAAACAGCATTTGATTCTTAGTGGATTATCAATCTCCCTTCTAGCAGTCTCTGTCATCACAGAAAAATTAAAAGTTTTATCAAAATACAGAGAAAACATGAAGTGGGATTTTTGGACACTGGAACTTTATTGCTCCAAGATTAATAATTTCTGTATATCTTAAGTCTTATGTTTAATCAAATCTGAATTATTCTTCAGTGTGTGTAATATTTACACAGCTTTAAATAGTCTAATTTTTTCTTCTATCTTTGTTTTCAAAAAAATGTGTTGCTAGATTTCCAAGAAAGGAAAGAATGGAGGCTTGGCTCACACATAGTCAACCTGTACTTACTTAGAACAGTACTTAATGATGCTGACAGCTATACCATTATTTTTTTTGGATGACTAATTCTTAAATGATATAAATGGGCAAAGATGTAGCATTTAAAATATGAAAACATTAGTAACTTTTGTATAAAATGTGACACAAAATAAAATACAATTAATTTCTCTGACAGAAAATTACACCATTGTGTTTTACCTGAAATGTTTACCACAACTCTGCTGATGTATTTTCTAACAAATACCTCTGGCTATGACCTGATGCAGTATATTGTTCCATAACTTCAATGCATAATGAACATATTTTTACTCTACAAATCCAAACATAAATCAATACTTTTTTAACTGGATTGGATTTAATAGTGGATGATGAAATGGGAACTGTATTCAACCTAACACCCAAGACAGATGAGTCAGAGCCCTACAGTAGCACCTAGAAGAAGCGACAGATGACAGCGGTGGAAGACTCCCTGCTGCAGGTGAGGTCCCCACCTGCTGACCTGACTGCTACCTAGAGAAGCTTGCTTCTTGCACCAGCTCAGATCCAAGATGTTGTGAAGAGCCTTGTCTGACCCTGAAACTATTCCTTCCTGCTGCCCTTCCATGTGAGGAACTGCAGTCTAGTCAGTCTCAACTCAGTCCCTGGGAATATGTAGTAAATAATCCTGGAAATCATTTCCAAGCATACCAAGGACAAGAATTTATCTGGGAATATTCAGGATAGATTTACATGGATTCAACATGCCTTCTACAAGATAAATGGTTCAGTGAATGAGGAAAGTGAATGATGTTGCTTATTTTGAATTTACCAATGCTTTTGATATTGCGTCTCATGTTATTCTGCCAAATATAATTATGATCTAATTAAAACATATATAATAAAAAGACTGTGGATATGGATTGAAAACTGGCTGAAATGCCATGCTCACACGAATGTAATTAACAGCATGAAGCCAAGCTGAAGACCAGTCACTAGTGGTGCACCCCAGGGGTTGATTCTTGGGCAAGTATTGTTTAATTTCTTCATTAATGACCCTCAACAAATTTTCAGATGTTAAAAGCCTGTAAAGCTTTTGATGGTTGCTACACCAGACAGTTGTCCGTTTGTGTATCAGTACCCCAGAGAAAGTTGGCAGACTGCTGGGCTGCAGTAGAAGTGCTACCATCAGGTTGAGAAGGATAATCCTTCCACCTTCTCAGCACTGGTGAGAATTACCTGAAGTGCTGTGCCCAGTGCTGGGCTCGCTAATACAATCAAAATGGTTATCCTCAAGTGAGTCCACTGAAGAGACAAAAAGATAATAAAGAGAGATGAGTAAGTTTTGTACAAGAGGAGGCTGATTGAGCTAGGACTGCTTAACCTGAAGAAAAGAACCCTCAGGGGATTTTATCTGATGGGAGGAAATGAAGAAGAGGGAACCAGACTCTTCTCACTAGTGTCCAGTGACAAGACAAGAGGTCATTGAAACAGACTGAAACAGATTAAATCCCTCTTAGATGTAAGGATCAAATTTTTGAAGTGTGGAGAGGTTGTGGACTCTCCATTTTTTGAGATGTTCAGAGCTTGACTGGACAAAGACCTAAGTAACCTACTCTATTTCATCCTACTTTGAGCAGGGAAGTTTGTTAAGACAATTTCCAGAGGCTGCTCTGAACCTCAAAGATTCTGTGGTTTTATGAAAATTCACAAGGAAGATTTTACATCACTGTCCTGTATTTTATGCAATTCCATTGCTTCTCATGAAACAAAGAGTTTCCTAAATAGGCCCACAGTGGCAATTCATTTAAACTGCCAAGCAAGTTTGTTTCAAATTTAGGAACAGTAAAAACCACACTGGAAAGTAATAGGGGCTTATTCTATCTGACCTCCCTCAAGAACTCTAACATAGAACTAGATCATAAATATGCACAACATGGCAGATGTCAAGCCTTATGAATGAATATAAATATTCATCAACTCATGGAATTTCTAGATATCCACTGAGAGTGTTTACATTTGAACAAGAAAATCAAAGCATCCTACCCACATGCTTAAAACATAATTCATAATTGGAGAAGTAATTATCACATGAGAAAAGATTTATGGTTATTAAAATATTAATCTCTGTGGGATGATTCAATGTTTTCATAGTAATAAAGGCTTCTTTGAAATAAAACTAGAGAAGATGTCAAGAAGAAAGATGCCTAAACATTGAAAGCAGTTTTCAGGTAATTCTAAGGGTTCCTACATTTTTTCTCATATTTCGGTGTAATCTAAAATAAAGGTTTAAAACTTTTTAAGAAGTTAGGCTAAGCCAAGAGTCAGCATCCCTAAAATCTGTTCCTGTATCAGTTACAATATTCAATAAGTAGTGAATACAAAGAAAAGAGACTCATCGTCCCTATCTACCAAGTAGATAGCCTTCTGAGTGCTTTAGAGTCTGAGATATGTCCTACAATTTTAGACCAACTCAAAGCTAATTTGTGTTCTGAACTTAAAGCTATCTGGTGACCCAAATTCTTAGGGCCAGTTCACTCCAGAGAGACCTCTCATTGGTTTTTTGTTTGTTTGTTTGTTTGTTTTAGGTACTCCTTCCGATTACCTCTAATCTGGTTTAATAGGTATCACCTATTTGCAAATTAAAGCCAACTTTACAAGCACTGTAATTTAATATTCTTTTTCCTGGAGCAGTCTCTTACACAGTTTTGGCCTAAGTCACTTAAGACTCAGAGAAAGCGATGGAAATATTTGAGGGAAAATGCAGATAGAGAAACTGGACTGCCAATTTTAACAGCAGTCTGCTTAGGTTACCTGCTATGTCAGATTGCATTCACAGCTTCTATTTTTTGTGTTTTTGTTGTGGTTTAGGCCCACTTGGTCATCAACAAAGCAACTGCTCAGTCCCTTGCTCATTCCTACTGCCCTCCGATGAGATAGGGAGGAGAAAATACAACACAAGGCTCCAAAGCTGAGACAAAGGACAGGGAGGACACAATCACCAATTATGGTCATGGGCAAAAGATAGACTAGGCATACCTTCCACAACTACCCCTTTCTTCTGGCTTTAGGGTATATATAGAAAATGCTCTAATCAGTATATCTGGAGTCTGATGTCACTCTTGGGTATTTAAAAGTTAATTCCTGTCTTGCCAATTCAGGCAGCTGGCTGATTGTGTCTTGTGCCTTTGTGTGTATTAATAAATTCACATTAAATATTCCATGAAACATTATTTAACCCTAATATATTTTATAGCCCTCTGTGTGTACAAGTCTTCTGCAGAAACCATACATTCATCAGTAAAAAACTCTCTTCTTCAGTCCACTGTAAATTTTAGGGCATTTTCTGTCACAGAAGTTCAATTTAATATAGCTAGTGCCATCTATGAGTGCTCAAACTCTGAAAAGACTGGCTTCTGAGCCAATGGGTACATTTTTATCTACAGGGTTATAGCCCAACCCTGTACAGACTTCACACTGAATCTCAGGACACTTAGGCATGTATCTTCACTGCTGCATCATTATAAATAAACAGTATGTCTCAACAGGTTTACCTACTTTTCTCCAAATATTTTATTTTAGATATTCCTTGCAGTTCTGTGCACAAAGTAATCAATATCTTTATGAGAAATATCCCCAAGAAATAGAAGGGGTAGTGATGAGTCTTGTGCAAAGAAATGTCTTCCAAATACAGACAAGAGCCAAAAGATGAGGTTCTACAGCAAAGCATTTTCACTTAAACTTAGCCTGCAACACAAAGGAATCCTCCAATAACAAACAGTGATTTTCAGAATGAGAAGACCTACTAAAACACATTTACTTTGGGAGATGTCCAGCCCTTTTTAACCTCTTGTTCTTTCAAAGGGTTTGGAAATATGCCCATTCTTCAGAACACAGATATTCTCAGAGAGACAAAGAGTTTATCTATTTATCCATCCTACAGCAGTGAAATGTCTGAGCACAAAGGAATGTATCATTGTTGCTGCATGACTGGCATGTTAAAAGGATTTTGGAGGGGAATATGCCAGAACACATCATACTTTTAAGTGATATACGTCAGCTGCAGAATGTATTTAAGGGTTCAGTGGCACCAACGGAACCAAATCTAATGCTGCAGGACAGAGCAGGGACACAGATTTTTACCTGTAGGCAACATAAGACAATTTTAGATTACACTAAGAAATGACCCATTTAGCAGAAGCCTTTTACATAAGGAAATTATTGGAATGCTTAAAGACATACATGAGATGTGTTTGATTTGAGATCTGAAACTTATTCCCACCACTGAAAAATTAAGTGTGACATATTCTTTTTATCTGAAACCTTCATTATGTGCTGGTATACACTGCTATGCTGCACTAAATGTGGTCCAATACTAATGATTATCAATACAGTCATTAGAGTTAATGGTCACCTGGCATATATACATCTGTCACAGGTCTTTATCTCATCCTGTAAGTGGAGTTCTTATCACATGGTTAGCTGATTTCACATAGCACAGTTGTTCTCATTCTTTCAAGAAGCACTTGACACACTTTTGGACACTAGTCAAAACAATTCCTTTATCATATTCAGACTAGAATATATGGTTACAGATTGCATCTGCTAAATATTTAAAAGCTTTGCTGATTTTGTATGAAAACCAAGCTCATGATAATTATAAATGCACTGTATAATCACAATTTCCAAATTGCTTAAAATGCACATGTATATTTTGTAATCAAATTTTGAATATAGAACAATAAGTTGAAAAGAGGAAAACGTGCTACGTACATAAGCATGTTCTGAAGTCCTTTTATTTTACATCACTTTTTTAATCTTTTGTACAGTTATGTGTATATTTATGAGACATTTTATTCTATGTTATTTGTGAATAAGTAGAACGTGAATTTGTAGAAGATCTCTCTGAAGTCGTAAGAATAAGAACAGAAATGTCCCCAGAATCTAAATTAGAAAAAACTCTGTTCATCTCCAGCTCAAGGCCAAGCAAAAAATATTTTATTCAGATCATTAGAGCTATATGGTAAATCTGGCACCCTGTGATATCCTTGACATCTTTAGACAGAGAATAACCAATAGGAAATACAACAAAGAAAAGAGAACAAACTACTTAGTCTCTTATGTAGTTTATTGAATATTAACTCTTAAACAGTATTCGATTGACTTACTAGGAATGTCTACAACAGCATACAGCGTGAATTTTTTAAAGTATTTAGCTTTCTTAAATGTGTTGTCACAGATGCACTACCAACATTTGCTGATTTGTTCAGCTTTGCCAGTGGTGAGTCTATCTCAGAGCTGACTGAAACAGGCTTTGTGCAACATGGGAGCAAGCCCTGTCATCTCAGAGAAACTACCCCTTCAACCCCACTGCTATGAAAAACCTTGCCATGTAGATGCCATACAGTGTTAAACTCATACATCTTTCAGATACTACATCTGGACTGCTGCCATCTCATTCAACTCAGCATAAATATAAATAAAGATGTTAACTAAAAAGAGAATTTTACCTGAAATGAAATATGAGCACTGTACAGGACAATGAACATGTCAGCTATTGATGGATTTCATCAGCTATGGAGTTTATGCACACTGCCTTAGCGCACCAAGGATAAACATCAGCACTATGAGGTATTCTCTAAAGTTATGAAAGTTGCAAACACAGAGACATAATTCTACAAAGTAACAGTAAAACATCAAGCTATACAGCAGATGAGAAACTAGGCGCATAAACTAACAAATAGTTGAATGGCTTCATTTAAATCCATTGAAAGTAGCTTGGCATTATATACCAGGACTTTATTACTCCAAAAAGACTTCACATCTATGAAAAATACAGCAAAATTGTTTTCAATGTGGACAGAAAAACCCCATTCTGCCTAAGACACTATTATCAAGCAGAATTATAGAATAATTCTGCAAAACTTGGAAAACTTTGGCATGTGTGAAAAGATTAAAGACTTGGAAGAATAAATAACATTTGCTAAACCCCAATAAAAGATACAGGAAGATAGGGAGGGGAGGTTCAGAGTTATGGCATTTGTCTTCCATAGTAATTTTTTTTTAATGTGAAGGAATTCCTTATTTTGCTTCCCTTGTGCATATAGCTTTTGTATCATCTGTTAAACTGTCTTTTACTCAACCCAGAAATTTTCTCACTTTTGCCCTTCCAGTTTTGTCCTGCATCCCACTGAGGAGGGAGCAAGCAGCTCTGTGGGGCTTAGCTGTCTGTTGGGGTTAACCCAAAACAATATGGCTGCAATATGCTTTGGAGTTTGGAGTGTTCATATCTCTCACAGACAAGACTGGAGACTTCCTTTCCTCCGCTTTCTAAGCCGGATAAGATACAAAGAGTTATCTACATTTAATAAAAACCCAGTAATATGGTATTGGTTATTAACATTTTTCTGCATCAAAATACGAGAATATCCCACATAAATATAATCAATATTGATGAATATTCTGAATAAGTAACTTGATGTATTAAGTAACAGATATTATTTTAAATGACTTTTAAAAGGTCAGAGATCAAAAATTAGTAAGATTGGAGAACAAACCATCGCTCGTAACTCTCAAAACCATAACTTCTATCTACAAAGTTTTCTCTCTCTGATCTAGATGAAAAAGCAAGAAATCTTAGATAGCAGGTGAAGATTGTTAAAAAGGGAAACTGATTTGATCAAATGGACATTTCAGTTGAACAGGAAGTTTCTTTCTGAGAAAATTACACAAAATTTCCATGTAGAAGAGATGGATATTTTGGACCATAAAGGAATATAAGCCCAGGGAGGAAGAAGGAGAAAAAAGGAATAAAAAGGGCTTAACATAAGGATCATAAAACAAAATATTTTGCTTAAATTGATTGCATCTGCTAAAGGAGAAATCTGAAGCCTGTTTTCCAGATTAAAACCTGGCAGAACTTTTAACCAAAATGAATTAAATAAGAAAGTTAGTTTTATCAGTTCAAATCAGCAACCATCAACAGCAAACTAAATCAGAAACTCATTTAAAACAAAAGCAGTGTATCTGTATTTTATGGAAATCTCTGTTTATAATGGAAATTCCAAATAAATCAAACCCACTTTAACTTGTTCCTTAAAATTAATAAATACGTACATTTTCAAAATTAAATTCATTATATTGAGTTTCCTGAATAACAGTCTGGCAGAAAATCTCTTTTTTCTCAGCTGGCTCCACAGAGAACAGTTAAGTTAATTTACACCAAAATCTATCCTATAAGCAGCCAAAAAATAAAATTGTCAGAGCAAAGAGATTAAAGGAAAGAGGACTCTTAAAAAAGTTAATATATCTGTGAACAAAGAGTTTTTGACAAATGAAATATTGCTTTTAGAAACTTGCAATTTAATGGTTAAAGCAAAAACTTACATGTAGTATATATAGATTTCAGCCATGCAGTGAAATTCATTTTAGAATAAAGATCTCAAAAATGAACAATATCATGAGTTCATATCTTGATGAGGAATTTTTAATAAAAGGAAGTCTATGAAAAATGACAAGCTATTGCTTTTGTATTGAAAGGGTGTGCTGATGAAGAACAAGGGGAACTTATCTTAGTCCTAGTATTATTTATTATCCTCATTAATGTTCTGGAAGATGTACAGGGTACTGCATGAATATGACTCATAGACGATGCTGTACTAAAAAGTGGAATACTTACAAGAAAGATGAAGAATCAGTTCCAGAAAGAGTAGACATGTGACTGGATACTACTTAAGTAAGGTTCACTCAGGAAGATTCAAGCTAAGGCAAGGAGGGAAGCAATCCACATCTCACAAAATTATAGAAATCATAACTTATTTAATGAATTATTTAAGAATGTAGGAGGAATATTCTGGCAGTAATTTTAAGGATTTTCAAAGTAGAGAGTATGTAAGTCTTTAAAATGCTTAGATTATTTCCAAAATTCAGATTTGCCATTTAATAAGTAACATATTTATACTTTTCCCAACTTAGGTCTGTGTAGTAGCCTATCCAGCTTCTGAAAACAAACCTATATTGGCAACAGGTGAGAGCTTGACAGAAGGGTTGCAAAATGTCAGTCTTGAGATGATCCACTCCAATACTCTCCTCAAGCAGTCACCTAAAGCATAGCCAGGTAAAGCCTTAGCACAGCTTCTAGGAGGATCTGTTCCATGATTTTGCTGGGCACAAAAGTGAAAATGTCTGGCCTGTAGGTACCCATGTGAACGAAAATGAGATTATTTCATGAACTGCTGTGACTGTTATATTTGCAGCTACAGAGGTGATTTTGAAGTTGTTGTTTGGTTGTTTCTAAGATAGCATTAATTGATACCGCATTATGGTACATCAACATTGAAATTAAAGCACTTTCAATATGCAATTAATGTAATTGCATCTGCTTTCTCTATATAAACAAATAAAATATTCCACTTTAAACTAGGTTTTAGGGATCAGCCACAGTTACAACAAAATTCTTAAAATAGTTATAGAATAACATAAGCTGTGAAGCAGTGAAACAGTCCAGTCTACAGTATGGTTCAATAATATTGATAAATAGACCAATGCAACAGACCTGTCAAAAATCAGTATCATAAACAGAGGGATTAGGAATTTAGCAGGTATGTAACAAAAATAGAAATGTGAATTTATCCAATTCTGACAACACTTACTCTGCAAAATATGCTGTGAAGAGTGGGCAACCAAGGCCCAGAAGAGAGGAAATAAGAAGCAGAGGAAAGCACTGAGGTGAAAACCAGAAGAAATTATTAGTACTAGAGTAAGATTCAATTCTAGTAAGTACGATCTTACTACAGTAAGATCTTAGTCAGTTCAGACAGGGATTTCCTAATGGAAATAGCCATTAACACTAACAAATAGGTGAGAAGGAAAATTCTTTTCTGTTACTAAGATGACTCCATTCCATGATAACACATGTTAATAAACCAAATTCTCTTTTCATTTGAGCTTGAAGATTACTTTTTTAAAATAAATTCCATGAGCAAGTAAGCATCAATTTATCTTTACTTATTACTTATCAATTATCTTTACTTATTACCACGATATTATATATAAAATAGATCGGTGCTATAGCACCTTTAAATCTATCCATTGAACTGGTTCTGTCTTACCTTTAGTTTAAAACTTTTTAACTAGAATAAATCATATATATGTAAAATTTTAAGGTGAAATATTGTATGGAGACATTTAATTTCAAAACATTTTTTTGTTTTGTTTTTTCCTTGCTCAGGTCTAAAAGAAATAATTTATACCTCACTGTCTTATAGGTATATGCTAATAGGTAGAAGATCAAGACTAAATATATTGCATTACTTGAAGGAGAGTGCTCTAAAATGGGAAACATTCTTGAATCAGGCAGAGGAATTCTAGCATTCCTCTCTAGTGACTCAGGATACTTTTGAGAACTTAACGGAATTTTCCTACCTCTTGACAATAAAATATTTAGCAATTTTCTCTGTGTTTGAAAACATGCATGATTTTAAAAAAAAAATCTCTTTGCATGAAATATTTTGCTGTCTTTTTCTTATATTTGGATCTGAATGACAAAGTTATACAACATCTATTACCAAAAAGGAGATGGATGGATGCTTTTCTTAATACCTGCCTTTGTCGCTCCAAGCCCAGAACTGAATAAATGCAATCTAAAGTGGAAGAAAACTTGAAGAAAGCAAAAAGGTAGAGATTACCAATGTAGGCAGCAGATACATTAAATAACACTTCTCTGAGTGTAACTAAACACTGAACAGTCAGGGCATCAGCTTGAACAAAATGAATGAGTCATCCAAGAACTGGTGAAAGATCTGATTCAGACAGGCTACAACCAAAGACTACACAAGAAGTCTGTCTAGTCTTGTATTTGATGGATGTAAAAGAGAGGAAAGAAAAAAGACTGTTATGGAAAAAAAAGGGTTAGCAATGAGCATCTGTGCATATATCATTGATTGTACTGCAGGTGTTTCTGAAAGGCAAACGCCCACTCACAGCCTGTGTTTGCGAGACACATAGCTCTAAATTACGCAGCCCTCATTCCAAATCCATTAAGGGTGGAATAAGGCTTCAAGCCATATCAATAATCCATGTCAATGTTTGCATAATTTTACATCAATTGTTAGGAGTCGGCACTTAAAAAGGACAAAATGAGATCTGAAAATTACAGTAAAATGGGTAAAGAAATAATCAGGTTCTGGTCAATCAAATCTACACGGCAAGTTAGAAAAAGCATATCTAAAGTAATTGCCTTCCTAGCCCATGGCAGGGATTTAACTGGAAGCTGAAAGCAAAGTGTGTACTAAAGAACAAGGCTCAAAACAGGTAAAAATATTAAATAGCTTATTCTATCATGGGACTGAAAAAGAAGGTGACACCTCAGTGACTACTCTTACTGTAGGTGGATTCTTGATTTCCTGTATAAAACCAAAACAGGTAAATGGCAGAAAAGATTTGAATGAAGAAGTGTGAGATGAGCTGATGTGTGATGAAAACAGTCAGCCAGATGCAAGAGGTTGAAACAGGAAGGGAAGAAAATTTAATTAAAGCGTGAGATCTTCACGGAACACAAGTGGGTACCCATATCCACTGCAACTCAGACTTGAAGCAGTGATTGTGTTTGGTGGCTTGGTGATAAAGAGGAAGAAATTAAAAATTAGAGACTAACTTAAAATTATCAATATAGTCAGGGTGATCTTACATTTTACATTAGAGAAGAGATATTGGTTATACCTTATTAGAGTATATAAGAGAATATAAAAATTAAGTCTATGCTACTAATTCCTTCTGGTTTGCAGTTTGTATTTGTTTACATCACAAGTACTCTACTCTACTGAGTAAAGAGTATGTCTGATATTAACATCTCTTTTCCTTTGTTTACCTAATCCTTTCACAAGGCTGTTTCACCTTCAAGAGCTAAGAGGCAGATTACAAGGTTAACAAAATCACCTTCAGTGTTGGGAGCTTTGTGTTAGCCAGTGCCTCCTTTCTGAAGAGTGCAGGAAGGATTCTGACAATGTGGCAAACAGTTCACCATCTCTTCTTAGTACTCTGAAGCATTTCTCTGGAAGTTCTGAAGGAAAGCACTGTTGAAAATCTTACATGCTCTAATCTTTGAAATATTATGCTGATACCTCATGTAAGTAGATATACCTGTAGAGTTTTAGAGCTACGTTAGCACTCTTCAGCTAAAAAGAAGCTGATTATTTTTTTAACTGTCTCATTTGTCTTAAGAAAGGGGCATATAAAGAAATATGAATCAGAACTGGGACATACCCTTCATCTACCAGCACCTAGAAACTAGGAAGCCCCTTCCCACTAATGTTACTTAGGTTTTTGGCTTTGGGCTTGTTACCTCCTCCCTGGAAAAAAAAAAACAAACCCACATCTTTTTGCTATATCAGTTAAAATACCTTTGTGACATTCACATGGCTTTGGATATTTCAGCAAAAAACAGCAGATAACAAAACAAAATAAATAAAGAAAATTAAATTCCAGTAATTCCAGTGCTCAAAAGCATGAAAAGAAACTAAGAGAATTTGTGTATTTAGTCCTTAAGATGTTCTTATGACATTCCTTGTATTTTATTTCTTAGCTCAAAAGAGGAATTAAACCTCTGCCAGTGAAGCGTATTTTATAGTTTAAAAAAAATAAAATTCCCACAAGTTAGTATCTTCCCTTCTACCTCACTATTTGCAGAATGGGCAACATATTAGAGCAATTAACAATATAGACCAGCTAAAGCAAAATCAGTTGTATTTCGTATGTCTTAGCATGCAAAAGCATCAAAACTTGTGGAAAATGACTTTTTTAGAAGTTTGGCACAATCACAGACAGTATCCATTTGTGAAGTGGCAGATGATAAATTGACTAAGTTTTTTACAGTTCAATGGACATTTTATTCTGCATCTGTTCTTTTCCTCTGATCTGCTTTGTTCTTTCCAAAGCTGCAACAATGAAAAAGGAACCTTTGTTTTCAGTCATTGAGTAGAGTGCCAGCAGCTCTTACAATTTAACCTCAAGGTTAGTGAGGAATTAATATATCACTTATTTTGGCTGGCTTCTTTTTATCATTTTCTGTTAATAGGACACAAGAGACAACCAAATAGGCATAACGGTATCAACAAAACATGCTACATAATGCATAAACATGCTACAAACTGATAATCCTTATGAACATATCCAGAGAATCTTCATAGACCTGGCAGTATTTTTCAGAGATACAAAACTGAGTTAAGGGGGAAAGTAACCCTCACTCCACCAGTGTGTCTCCTAGTGTCCTCATGCACAGACACTTGACAAGCTAGAACTTTGTTTGTAGAGAATTTTTGTTTGTTTGTTTGTGTAGAATTGTTTTGGAGTTTTGTCCAGCAATTTTAATGGAAAATATTAGAAAGTAAAGCTCAGTGGAGTCCTCAGTAGAATCACATGGCAACTCCTTGACTTTTTTTCTAAACTCTGCTTAGGTGCTCCATAAAAGGTCACTTATCACCTTACAAAAAGATTATCTTTTTGAATGTATAAAAACTTATCTACACACATTCCTCAGGGCATGGAGGCATATTCTGATATTGATGTGGTCCTCTCCAGGTTCTGGTAGATCATTTTCAAGACGGCACCACTGAAAGTTTAAAAGCAAGTTATAGTTTATGGTCATGAAAGATAAGACGACAAGATGGGTTTTATGAGGAAAAAAAATAGTTTAAACTAAAGAACTTCAGCATATAGCAATGCTACTAACTCTTCCTCATGAGAAAGAAAAGAATAATTGTGCTTCAGGTCAATGAGTCTGAATTCTTAAGTAAAGCATACCATTAGATTTGTCTTCTGCTGTGTTTCTTTTTGCCCCTTAATAGACAACAGCAAGTAATCTCTGGACAGCTGGTAAAGTTACAGGATTCAGACAAATTCTTCCCAGGTTGCTACTTGGCGACAACAGAAGACCATGACATGAAAAATAAATGAATATAGGAAAATGCACAACACCACTTCTGTGAAGTCTAGCATACTTTTCAGAAATACTTTTCCTTCAAAGTAAAATGAGAGTTTGAAACATAAATTTAAAGAATTTACAGATATTAAAATGTATCTGACAAACTTCTTTTTTTATAATTAAGAAAAGTTAATGTGCTTGTGGTAGTTCTCCTTGCAGATTGATAATGAGTAAGAACTTATTGGTGTGGTACCATTATTCAAGCTTATGATCTTCAGTTTTCATGAATTTGGGTTGATTGTTGACTCATTAAAGTGAGTCTGTCCCACTAGAACTAAATGAATGATGGTGAAATTAGAGCTACTGATAAATTAGCTTGAGAATTCTTTGTCTGTGTTCCTACCCAAACTGTCAAATATCTCTTCTCTTAATTCCTTTTGTGATGATCTCCCAGTAGAAAGGTCAAGATATCATTAGAATGGATAAGCTACAGCTTTGAGAAAGTAAAAGATAAGTTTAAACACATAAAAATACGTTATTCTTGAATCAGTATTACACATACTACAGAAAAGGTATCTGAATGAAAAAATGAAATAGGTGCTGGTTAATGCCAAAAGCACAAATCCAAGTTAGAAGTTTAATCACTGGAAAATTATTTTACTGTCTGGTTTGTGTCTCAGACCCCAGACTGAAACAGACACAAATGGATGAACAATTAATTAATATATGGCAATTTTTCAATTGCATATTTTAATATAGCAAGTATATTCAGATAATGCAGTAATTATTTTTTCATGACAACTTATGCAGAACAGAACCATGTAATATCTTAATTATCAGCTATCACATTGATTTAGTATAATTCTGAAAATATTTAGGGTTGTTCCTTTTATGTGTATCCCATTTATCCATTTATTTACCAGTAATTTATTCCCTTCTGTCCACCAAGCTATTGAAGCCATTCATTTAATATCATGTAAATAATAATGTGATTTGTCACTTTTCGTTCTGTTACAAACATTTAAAATAATTCATGATCTAGGGAAACCAATTCAGTTTCAGATAAAATAAATAGTTTTGCTTTATCAATATCTTCCACTTCATCCCAAGTTTAGAGAAGAGTCCTTTTAAGTATTGCTGGAAACACTTTGTTGTTGTTTTGAGACACTCTAGTGAACTGAAAAATCCATTATTTGCTCAGCACTTCTCTTCAGTTTTGTTTTTTTGCAGATATTTGTATTGGCTGCTAAGAAGAGACCACAGGAGGGCAAGAAGTTAGAATTCTTTTCAACTTGATCTTTTGGTAGCTTAAAATCAGCTACCACTGCTTAAAGCTCCAGTTCTTGAAATGGAGCCATGTCAGACCTGTTGTAGAATTAAGCAAGCTGACAATCTTCCTAGTTAATTACAGTATTTAAGGCTCTCCCACATTTTTTACACCCTTTGTGTCCAATCAGAAGTTTCTTACTCTCTCAGAAGTTAGCATTTTGAGTACTGACATATATTGACAGGAAAACAATAGCTGTATCCCATAATAGTAGTTAAATTGTGTGCCTTGCTGTCTTGTTTCATACATGATTAAATCATCTTTCAGAAGTCTTCCAGGAATACCAGCTAAAAAAAAATATTATAGACAGTTCTAAGGCACAGATTTTCATACAAAACTAAATTTAGATGGAAAAGAAGGAAATCAAATGAGACAATTAAATGAAATGGTGTTGCATAGTGCTAGAAATCTCTAATGTGGAAGTTAATACTGCAGGTTCAAATACACAAAGAGAGAGAGAGAAAAGGTGCAATAAGAGAGTAAATATAATAATAATCTCTCTATATAAAATAATATAATATAATAATCTAGCAATCCTGAAGAAATATTATTAACAAAGGAAATTAAGCCTGCAAATCTACATGCAGCATATTCATTTAACTGTAGAATGAAGTAACACAGCCTCCCTTCTTTATTTGTTGGTTAATTGTGCAAAAGTGACGGACTAAACAGTAGAAAAGTAAAGCATGTACAAGTACAACCCATTTGCTAATCATCCATTACTCTGATATAGTTATGTTTTAATTTAAGATTCTACATTCGGCATGTTAGTGGGAGTGCGGAATTTAAGGGCTGCTTAAAGAATTAGCATCAAAGTTATTAGTAAAAAATGATCTTAATATAAATTTGTAAAAGTATGACAACAGAATTCAGTGGCAAGTTTCACTTAATTACTTAGTATGTGGAAGGAACATAAAATTTGGAATTGGGTTAGGGTGATTTAACAGGAATCAGGAGAAATTATGTATACAGGGATCAGGGAGATCATCAGGATACAATTTAATGCAGAAACTTTTGTTGAATCCTTATTAAATTGCTGCATTAGGTAATTACATGTTGATTATTATTGACTAATTCAGTGTTGCTAGAATATCATATAATTTAATTCTACTATGATAGTGCTAATGGAACTCAAATTGCTGCTAACCCAAAGTTACTCCAGCCCCATCCTGACTCCATCTCCCCTGAGTGTTTTTGTCACTAAATCCAAATGTTTATGTTATCTGAATGGATCTCTTCAAAAAGTACAGTTTTGGAAATCTGGCACTGTACAGGCATTACCACATATTCATATGTACACCAATTGGCATCATGATACACAGTTGTATGATATCAAATATGATATATGCTATAAGAAGCTGTGATCTGTAAGTGAGAGACTGCAGTGTATGGCTCTTGTATGTCTGGTGACTGAAATGTCATTTCATACTTTAATGCCCTACTGAAATACCTGCATAATTCAGCCTATTTTAATAAGTCTCTGTGAATTTAGTGGAACTTCTGATACAGAAAAAAAAGAAAAAATCAGTTACACACATGCAGGAATGATGATTTTTTTCTATCAGCACAGTTTATTGAAGTGTTGAAGGCAAAATATACTAGCTATCTCTACATGTTCACAGACCCTAGGTTAAATACTCTATTTGATAATGATTTTTATGGGGTGTCTTTGTGTTCCAATGTTAATGTTATCCACACTTGACTAGAGTAAGCTACCATCAATATGGTAGAAGATACAATAGTAATTCCTTCATTTTTCATGATATTTCTTAATCAGAATCAGGCAGACATAGTCATTGAACTTAACAATAAATCAAAAAGACATGGTTTATAACTGGATTATTTTTGTTTTCCAAAGGTTTTTATAAAAGTGCAATCTAAGTAATTCTACTGTCTCTCACTTATAAAGTTTTCCACTTAGGAAAATAAGAATGTGGCCCATTATTTAGACACCAGTGATAATTTTATGTTAATGGTAGTGATTACTGGATTCTTGGAGATTATATCCAAAAAATGCAAACACTCTATACTGGCTGCATATAATATCTGATAAACAGAAAAAAGCCAAATGGATATAGAAAGGAAAACTGTATTTTTGAACACCTGAATTATTCAAAGCCTTAAAAGGGACAATGATTTACCAGAAAAAAAAAAAAAAGAGTTTATAGCATAATGCATTGGTTGAAACGAGTCAGTCCATGAAACTGTAAACTCAAGCAGAGACAAAACATCCATTTGTGGCACCAGTTTTTAAAACAGTGGTGAAACAATTGGGAATCATGCTAAGAACAATGCACTACTACAATCTGCCTCATGATGGAAGTCTAAGGAGGCTGAATTAGAGCCTAATGTTTTACTAGTGTGCAGTGACAGCACTAAATAGATGCTTGTTAATTCAGTACTGAAGCACAATTTTGTCATTAGAGTGAACTGCTTTGGCAAGAAGCTTCAAATTCCACCTGGAGTATTTCAGATGCACATCACTAATTACATATCTTTTATCATGCGACTCACTGTGGGTTTTTTTACCATTAATCAGTATGATCAACAAAAATGAAAGGGCTAAATTGATACTAAAAGTTTATATCATTATAATCAATTTTTTATGCAAATCTTCCCCTTTTGACTCTGTAAGAAGCTAAGGAAATACCTATGGTTTATGCATTCCTAGTAGCCAAAAGCTATTATTCTTTTTTTAATTTTCTTTTTTTTTGAAGAAATGTATGCTTTAATCCATAAAGAGGTCAAACACAATTAGACTAGTAGCTTAAAAAAATATTCTATTGTAAGGGCTATTAATCACTGGAACATTTTACCCAGGATATGTTGAAGTATTTACACCGGTAAATATTTAAAACAGATCAGATATTTTACAAAAAGTAAGAGCATGGTACTGTAATTAATTGGTGCACATATATGACTAGCTTGTGTTATCCAATAGACATACATAATTTGCCTTTCGGCCTAAAAAAATTAGTGAGTCTATTAAAATGTGACTAGAGAGACTGCTATAAAGTAACAGTTGTCAGCTATTTGACCAGTGATCTCTACACTTCCAGAGAAATCAATAAGTTGTGATTTACACAGAAAAAACAATGTAAGAATGTCATCTTAAAATAAAATATCTGGTTTTCAAAAGGGAGGCTGTGAGTACAGTGTAAAGAGCGTGAAGGATAACATAATCTGTAGGACGTGAATCTGAGTGATGATTAATCAAGGACACCCACCAGGGTATTTCACATATCATAATCTTGTTTTATTCCATTTGTGGAAGGCAGCGAAAGCACGTATCAGGTCATGCCACTCACAGTGCTATTGGCTATGAAAATATTCAAATGAAACTTCAGTAAAAGAGGAATTAAAAAAAATAAATATTTCAATTGATTCCTGCACATTTTGCTTCAGTTTTTGTACATCTAGATAGCAGACTGACAGGAAATTACTCTGGTGTAATTTTAAACAAAGTAACAGGTTTCACAGAAAACTAGTTTTGATTTTATCTTGGATTAATTTACCTTTCTCATCAGAAAGCAATATGCATTTCCTTTGAAGATGTTTCTGTCTGTCAGCTCCCTTTGGAAAATGGGAAACAGAGGCACAGGGAAGCCATTAAAAGGCTGAACTGATGTACTAACATTTGAACTTTTAGTATTGAGAATACAGACAGCAGAATCATTAATCTGCCTTATGAAGTTATTTTTTTTATGCTCTCCTCTGCTAGTTAGGCTCCAGGAACAATATTTATGCATTTTTGTTTGACAATCTGCTACCATTTTTATTTTATTCTGTAGACCTATGCTTTACTATAAAAGCAAATTACATTTTCTTTGAGTTCTTTTCCTTATTATAGTTTTATATCTGCAGTTCTTCTGGGAAGAAAAACAAACCCTGATTACAAGGAAAATGCTGCAGGTCAAGAGACAGTATCACCAACATGCTTAGCATGTAAATCTAAGCATTTCAGGAAAAGCTTTGTTAATTCTGACAGGCAGTCATTAAAAGCAGAGCTGCACAATGCTCAAGATAACCATATGCCTTATATTCTGTAAAGGGAACATAATGTCATAGGCTTCTTCATTCCAATTGTGTGTGCATTTTTGTTCTCTTCTTGTGGAAATGAGTGTATTTACAACAGCACATTGGACATCATCTAATGCCAGATCTCATTCATAGCAACAACACAGGAGATATGTCTCTTCCTTTGTTCTTTCTCTCCATAATCATTTTGTTAAATACCACTTAACTTCCTTTCCCTTTCTAGCAACATCTAGGCTTCTTCCAGATCCTCTGGACACTCTCCCATTTG
The DNA here is from genome assembly GCA_013396975.1 of Bucco capensis. NCBI lineage: Eukaryota > Metazoa > Chordata > Aves > Piciformes > Bucconidae > Bucco > Bucco capensis. The sequence continues at coordinate 976,413 of VWZO01007893.1, forward strand.
TTTCTCACCCAGCTGGAACTGGATTCCTAAGTACTATAGCACATGTAATTTTCACATCCGGAATATATCTTATTATGGCTTTTGTCTCTCTTTCTTTCCTCATTTATTTCTTTGTCCTAAAGTGTAAAAAACTGAAAAGTTATCACTTACCCTGAAAAAGTCAATTATTTTTTCTTCTAATTCTTTTTATTTATATATACTCAAATATGCATAGATATTTGAATATGAGGACATTGAATGTATATAAACATCTTTTGAGGAACTGAATGTTTTAAGAGGTATAATGTTGTAAATAGCTTGGGCTGAGTATCTTACTGATTATCATGTTATGTAGCCAATCACATCTGTGCAGTGACTGCAAAGTGGTGAAAAGGACTATTTTTCCATTTTAATGAGGTGTTACAGCCTCTTTGCTCTGATGTAAATAAATAAAGCAGATCACAATGAAAAATTGGACACTTGATGTGGAAACTAACATACAGTTAGCAATGGAAGAGGGTGACACAGGAAAAACTGAGATGTGGAAAGTGGGAGTAAGCCATATCCCAGTATACTACGACAAGTTGTACCACAGCAGCTGTCATGAAATTCTTTTAAAACTATTTCTGAATGGCTGCATTTTCGATCCATCATTTTATAGTGTTCTGCTCTTGAAATGTCACATTTTGTTACTCTCTAACTTGTTTATTCATTTAGACTGGTGTGGAGTGCCCGCAGGGCTCACCTGTAGCCCTGAATAACTACAGCTGTTAAGACAGAAATGTGAATATACACAGTATGTGTCAATAGGACTTCAAAGCTCTTTGGGAAGGTGCTGTCTGGGAGGGTGTTCGCCCCAAACTCATCACATTAAAGAAGATGATGACCATCAGTCATACTAAACAGCAGCGAGAGAATCACAAAGAGACATTTTAAATGAAAGACTCAGTTTGCAGATATATAAAAGAAGTTTGAATATTTTTTAACAGTGGGGAGAAACCTCAGAGTTGAAGCAGCAGCACTTGCTGCTCCCCACTGGCCTTTTAATCTGCAAGGTTGTGTGAAGTGTCTGTGCTTAGGTGCTGGAGTACCAAGATATGGTGCAGCAAATAGAGAGCCCCACCCTGGGTGAATCTGAGCTCAGGCTGTGCTCCCTCACTGGTGTGGGGATCAACGACGTGTTGAGAAATGCCCAGGTTACCCCACAAAGAGAGTGTGCAAGTAAGGGAAAGTGCATCCAGGAGAGTGAGTGCCAGTTGTAACCCTACCTATATGTGTATGTGTGTGTGACAAAAAATTTCAGGACTAGCAATACACATAAATGGAAAACATTCTTAGTATTCCATTGGATATGTTATAATAGAAAATTATAATTTCAGTAAATCAGAATTTTGTTAGGAAAACCAACAGTTTCATGAAAAATTCTTTGCAACTGCTAGTAAAACTTTTCATATATTCATAGGGAACATCTACGAAGGCCCATGATAACAGAGAAAGCATCAGACTTAGGTTTTAGTCTGAAGTGCTAAAAGTAAGATTGCAATTTTCTATTTTCTGTTGGTCACATCTGACAGCTTACTTGCCATCCCTTTCATTTGTTCAATATCTGATCGCTTACTGCCCAAATGGGTAAAAAGAGCAAGTGATTATAGAAGAATGCCAGATATAAGCAACAAGATAATGTTTTAAAGGAATAACTATCATTTTTAAAGAAATAGCAATAATTTTATTCCAAGTTCAAACAAACACTTTTGTTAATACTTGTGTCACATCAAAAGGTGAGACCCCACCACTAAATCACCCTGCATTGCATTCGCACAGTGATCTAGACCATGTCTTATTTTGTCACCATGACTGAAGCCCAAACTTGCACTAAGATATGACATTTTGATATGAAGTTTAGATCTCATATAGGATAGATCTTTGTGCTCTACATTAGCTTTCTTTATTCAGAATCTGTTAACTGTTGTTTTCACAAGTCAGCTGCTTTCAAAATAGCATAAAAAGCAAACTTGGGCTTACCAGCAAGAAGAGCATGTGGAAAGTACAGTGCTGATCCTAATATGTTTGATTCTTAAAAGGGAATGTGCAAACCTATAGATAGGATCTATAGTCCCTTTGCATTAAAAATAGCACAATCAACAGAGACTACATTCCTTTATAGTCTCACCACAGTCTCCAACAAAGTCAATGCAGAGGGATGTGGACTCCTACTCTATCCATGTACAGAACTGAAAGTAGTTTTCCTTTATTGACTCCACATAAAATAATGGATCTTACTATATATATTTTGGCAATTACAGATTATCCTGTGTGTTGACTGTATGAATCCCAATGGAAAGGAAATGTAAGATTAAAAAAAAAAAAAATCATAGAATGGCCAAAGATGGCTTTGAACAGTGTCTCTTCAAAATCAATCTGCCATCTAAAGAAACCATCTAGACAAAAAGAAGCACTCCTCATTAATATCACCTGGCTTGCTTAGAAAGCAATCCTAGTGACTCTGATATTAAATGGATACCATTTTTCAAATGCATCCATGTGGAAAAATCCTCATATTCATGCTAATACAATTTTGCTATTCTATTCTGTTATTCAACATACTGTAAAAGAGTAAAACACAATTTTCTATTGATAATGTAAGAAGAATAAATGTGAGCCAGTATCAAAAAATTAAAATTAATTATGTCTTTCAAGCTTAGAAAAGTCAAATTAGCATCTTAATAGTAATGGTAATCAAACGTTTTCTACTGAACATGAGTTTATCACCTTTTCCACAATGTGTAATGCAGTCAAACACAAAGTTCGCTTATTTCAGTGGTTCTTGGAAGGGAAATGTAATCAAAAATTCCATTTTCATGAAAACACTGTAGGTTCAATGTTAATTACTCATAAAGCTGGCAGAGTACTTCTGCAAGGGAATTGCATAGCTAAAACTGCAACAGAGTAAAAAATCCAGACACTGCAAATCTATTTGGGTTGATATGTTTGGTTTTATCATTCCTTCCCTTTCTGTGATGAAATCAGAGGAAGAGAACCTAAAGAACCAGGTTTCAGAACATGAGAAGGCTATCTTGAGATTAGAAAAATTTGAGAAATTATTTGATACAATATAGAAGTATTTGACAATTTAAGACTGTATTTCATAATTTTAAAAATTCATTTTGCAATCATCGCATAATTTCAGAGTAAAATTTGCCTATGTAGGGGGAAAAAAAGAAAAACAGTATATTGAGGACAGCCTGAGAATATGGGAAAAAAGGCTCCTGAAGGATTTAAAGACCAACAGAGTTCCCACTACCTTGTACTTCAATAATGGTGAAAAAATGGCAATATGAGAGAAGTATTAATTTACGACACATTCTACACAGCATAATGTTAAAGAATTATGAAAGGAGATTTACCACACTAAGGGAATGTCTATCATGACGTGGAAATGATCATGTGGCCAGCGGGCAAGCAGGAATGTGTGTAAAAAACATCACAGCACCACACTTCTAGAGTCTCCACTGTTTTGAGCAACACTGGGTTTTCCTAATGGACGTGAAGAAAAGGAGAATGCAGTGCAGGGCAGATCTTCACCCTAATCCCTCTCACATTCATATATAGTGTGATCAAAGACAAAGAATTTACCTAACCATAGATCATGTGCCTCATGTTTCACTTCAGAATGACAAAGTGTACTTCCTTTAGCCATCCTAAACACACATTTATATGTGTTCTCTCAATTAGCTTACTATAAAAAACCACTATAGTGCACACATGCGCCTTTCATTTCTGAGGATGAGAAGAATTCCCAGTCACACATATCAAATGTAAAGCTTGACAGTTGTATTACTGGAAATTGGAAAAAGAAAGCACACATTGATATGGCTATTATTTATTTATATAGCAAAGATTAATCAGAGTGTATCATTTCTAAACTATAGCTGTGAGGTGTAAAGAAGGTGTAAAGATATTCTGGATTGCTCCAGTGTTGCTCTACTACTGGAATATGCAAGTTCACAAAGTGAGTGGGGAGATTTAGGCTAGATATCAGGAAAAGGTTTTTCTACTAGAGAGTGGTAGGGCTCTGATCAACCTTCCTAGGGAAGTGGTCACAGCAAGCTTGGTGGAGTTCAAGAAATGCTTGGACAATGCTCTCAGGTGTATGGTGTGATTCTTGGGGTGTCCAGTGTAGGACGAAGAAATTAGACTCGATGATCCTTATGGGTCCATTCCAACCCAAACTATTCTGTGATTCTGTCATTTGTGTCCATTTCCGTGTATCCTAACAGGAGATTGGAAAGCCACTTCTAAATGAGATTGAGACTGTTGCTCCCACAATGTCTAGTTCCTCTGATCATAAAGCTTTAAACTTTAAGTTTGTAAATTAGAATATCCGAGCACCCAGCTTCCAATTGCATAAGGAGAAACCAAATACTCATAAGGTGCAAGTACTCCTATTACTATCAACATCACAGTAATGCCCAAAGAATGACTGAAATGAACTTGAACATGTCCTCTCAATATACGATTTCTCTGTCATACCGCTGATCATAAAGAAATATCACTGTAAACAGAGCTTTCAAAGTCTAAATACCTGAGGGAAAGTGATGATTAATACTGCTGTTTAAAGTGAGGTTAATTATTTGTGATAAAGATTAATTAGTCTTTCCCCTTCTCTTTCTTTGAAAATAATCTTTTGTGATGAGACCATGACACCTATTAATCCATATTAAAGACTTATGAATGTAGAAATAGTGAAGGGTGGAAGGCAGAGGAAAATTTTGAGAATATAATTCTGAGGAAAAAAAATGAACTGAACTAAAATAATGGCAAAATCCACTTTACTTTACAATGATCTGGTACTTTTACAAGGAATTGTGCCTGAAAACATGACTAATGGCCATAATAGCATATCTATGTGTCCAAACTATGGTTGACTCTTGCAAGGCACTCTTTCAAAGTGCCTTAAAAGTGACTCACTTTAAAAGAAGGTGAAGGTACTGGGTATTTAAGGAAGATTTTATGTATTTATTTGGAACCTACTTGCTTAGACTTACATGATTGAGGCAGAGCACTACTTTTTCCCTGCTTGGAAGAAAAGCTCCTTGAATCCTATATATCCTTGCAGACCTATTAGTAACATGGCTAATAAAACCAAAGAATTGTAGTAGTAGTACTGTAAATGCATAGTACAAGTGTCTTGAAGTAATATATGTGATGGCAAGCAGACATAAAGAATTGGCTTGATCAGATGATATAAACAGGAAAAAGTAAAATCAAATCCAGAACAACAACAAAAAAACCCAACCAATCAAACAAACAAAACAATGAGCAAACAAATAAAAATGCTCTTCACGGAGCCTTAAATGCAGATGTTCTCATACACATACTTGAAACTTGACCATCTATGGTGTGTATCTAATGGTGTGTCCTGTCATTAGAATCACTAAGGTTAGAAGAGACTTCTAAGATCATCAAGTCCAGCTGTTGATCCAACACCATCATGCTCACTAAACCATGTCATGAAGTGCCATGTCTATATATTCTTTGACCACCTCCAGGGTTAGTGACTCCACCTGGGTAACAAGTTCCAATGCTTAACCACAAACAGTGAAGAGTTTTTTCCTAATATTCAACCCGAACTTCCACTAGCATAACTTGAGGCCATTTCCTCTTGTTCTGTAACATCTTACCTGGGAAAAGAGACCAACTCCCACATCACTACAACCTCCTTTCAGATAGTTGTTGAGAAAGATAAGGTGTCCCCTGAGCGTCCTCTTCTCCAGACTAAATAACTCTAGTTCCCTCAGCCGCTTCTCATAAGACTTGCGCTCTAGACCCTTAATTAACTTTGTTGCACTTCCCTGGACACACTCCAGCAACTTAAGGTCGAGATGTACATGAAGGCTGGAGAGGGCCTGTTTGCAAAGGCCTGGAGTGAAAGGACAAGGGATAACGGTTTTAAATTGGAGAAGAGTAGATTTAAACTGGATATTAAAAAGAAGTTCCTCCCCACAAGGGTGGTGGAATGCTGGAACAGGTTGCCCAGGGAGGTGGTTGGGGCCCCATCCCTGGAGGCATTCAAGGTGAGGCTTGACAGGGCTCTGGGCAACCTGATCTAGTTGGGGATGTCCCTGCCCACTGCAGGGGGGTTGGACTAGATGACCTTCAGAGGTCCCTTCCAACCCAAACCATTCTATGATTCTATGTGCTCACCAGTGCTGAGTAGAGGAGGACTATCACTTCCCTAGTCCTGCTGGCCACACTATTTCTGATATAAGCCAGGATGCTGTTGGCCCTCCTGGCCACCTGGGCACACTGCTGGCTCATGTTCAGCCAACTGCCAAACAGCACTCCCGAGTCCTTTTACTGTGGACCTCTTTGCAGCCACTCTTCATCCTGTAGCATTGTATGGGGTTATCGTAACCTGACACTTAGCCTTGTTGAACCTCACACAGTTGGCCTCAGCCCACCAATCCAGGCTGTTCAGGTGTCTTCAAATACAATGATGTCCCAAAAAAGTAGTGCAACTCTATGTATTTGAATATTTAGATGAGGGAATAATGGCATTTTTTTTCTATACATAGTAGTTATGGTTATATATCTTCCTATTAACCTACAGAACAATATTCATTCTTCCCACTCAAAAATTGTGGTAAAAAAAATAAAAAACCCCTCATTAAACTCTTTTTTGGAAAGAAAATATGAAAATTAATGTCAAGTAGTTATTATTTTACATCGTTTTTAGTTTAATCAATTATTTAATGTCATAAATAGTGATCAAGCATCACTTGAATAGATTAACAATATTCTGCTATTTCTCAAAATCTTAACACTTACTGCTACTTAGAACTATTTGAATCAGTTTATCCAGGAAAGAAATACTTTGACACCTCAGGCTTGAAAAGAGAGTAAACAACTTAAAAAAATTTCACAAATGTTATTCTTAATGAAAAATACATCATTCTATTTAGTGAGTGGTACACATTCCTGAGCATGCCATATTAGTGCTGTTATCTCTTTAATGTCAAACAAGTAACAATAAAAATTATGTATAAAAAAGAACATTCAGACATTAAATTTTAAACAAAGGATCTTTATTGCAAAATTATTATGAAATAGAACTTTGTGCATTCTTTTAGGATCAATGACATACACAATAGATATTCTAGATAGATATTTGTCCAAAGACACCAAGAAACTCTGTTCTAAAAGTGGGACACAGATGTGCTGCCTGAGGCTGTAAGGGCCTTCATTTGTCAAAAGGAGAACATTACCATGTTCAGTATGCTGGCATTTTTTGCTTGATCAGCAGAGGAACAAAACTACCAAGAACCTTTAGAAATCTTCCTATTTTATGTGCATAGGGCCTAATTAAGCAGAAATTTCTAGAACAATATTATAGATATATATTACAGGTCTTATTTCTAGTTGTTCTAAATAGAAGGAGGAGCAGTACTACTCACATTCTGAATGAGTTTAAAGTGTCTACTGACTGGCTGACATTATAGACACTCAAGGCAAGGTAAGAGCAATTTTTAAAAATATTAGTTTTATATATGTCCCTGTGATAAGTAAACTGCACTTCCCTGATCTCTGCTTTCTTAATGGCATCAATATTTAGACCAAAAAGTTCATGCTATTAACCCAATCCAGAGCCTATGATCTTTCCCCAACATTCAACTACTATTATATCAACTGCAATTAAAAGAATTAGACAGATTTGTTGAGTACTTTGCAAACACACAAATTCCACTACTAGAGAGCTTCGAAGAAACATTTCTTATCTGTTCATATCATAATAATGTACCTCCTTGGTGGAAAGCCTAATTGCATTTTAAACTTTTCATGACGTATTCCACTTTTGGTTGCTCAAGAAGTGTTTTTGATGTCATGTCCAGTTACTGAACTTCCTAGTACAAATATCTCATGATTAAAACTTTTGTCAAGCACAATGCAAGACAAGAATATTTCCTTTATTATAGATCATAAAAATGCATTTAATGGCTTTGTTACTTATTTGTGTACAAAGCAAGATATAATTACTATATTCACAAAAAATATTTTGCTATTGCATAACAAAACATCTGGGGTTATTAAAAGACTTAAAGTAGAAATAGCTCTTTAAGCCCAGTTAAAATACTTTAAATTGATGTAATTATATTCCTGTGCACTTCTTTCAAACTGTAGTGGTTCTGCACTACAAAACATTACTATTTGACTGTGTGAAGGATGACATTTAAAATTAACTTTCTATTCCTTTAATTGCCTTCATTTTTCATTTGGTAAGATGAATTCCTGTCACTTAATTACTTCAAGTGCACCAGCTGCAAAAACACTTGACTTTTCCAGAGAGCCCAAAAAAGTAATTGAGACAGATATGCTATTTGATAGCAAATAAGAAAAAAACCTCTTCACGTGTCATTTTGGTGAATTTTTTTCAGTAGTAAATGATTCAAAATGGAAAACAATTTTTTTTAAAGCACTACAATGTAATTAAGTTCCCAAATTCAGTATACACAGATATTGCTTCAATGTAATGAAATTTAGCTTTTAAATAATAACTTGTTGCTCATAAACTGGAGAAAAGTCACATAAATACTCTTCATCTATTTCCCAACGCCAGATTTCAGAGTGGAAAACAAACCAAATAATCTATAGCCAGTCTTGTTTCTTGCAGCCACATAGTTCCACTGCTGTATATTGTTTCCTAAGGTTCTCTTCTCTGAGAGAATTTCTCTGTTCATTAATTTTGAATGTCTCTGCACTTTTTCCAATTTTAGTTGCTTGACAGGTGCTCTCGTAAAACCTATGTCTGTTTGAATTTGGTAGAGTACTCAAAAAGAGGACAAAAAGACCTAGCCAAGATAATGAGAAACAAGTACTCTCCGTTCCATGAAAAGACACAGCATTTTCAATCATTGAAAATGTTTAAATTAATTGCTAGGAATGTAAGGTTATTAAAAATGCATATGTAACTTCAAAAGCATGAGTTTTTTCTTTTTAGAGCTTTCATGTCAGATAGGAAATTTTAACTATCTGATAGGAACATAATTTTCCTGACTGTGTAATTAATCACAGTTAAATTACAATGTAGAGGAATATCCTACAGCTCTGCTTCCAGAATGGGCACTTACACTATGGCCCACCTGCAGCGTATACTCTCCTTGTGTCCTGCTGTCATGGTATCTTGATCATTCCTACTGATGTGTGCATTTGAGTGTACCATGGCTCCTACTCTGATCATGGAGTTAACTTCCTTTGAAAATTAATCTGGATATGCAGATCAGGTGATGAATAATTCTGTCTACTCTTAACCTGCACTCAGATGTAATCACTTCTAAGATAAATAAGTCTGATATGTATTAAAGGATTATTCTGTAATAGAGGTACTTCCATTCCTTATTCTCTCTTGCTTTAAGTAACATAAAGGGTTTAATCATTCTTTTCATTCTTTCTTTCTACCAGGGATAAATGAAAATTTCAAGTGCATAATTTCACAGCTTTTAGACAAATTTTACTAAATGGGAGGCAAAGGGAAAGCATGTTTGGGAGTGAGATATTTGTAGACACATTTCCCTTGGATTAATCTTTTATATGGTCTATTGGACAGACAACAGTAATTTTTGGTTCCAAACTGGTATGGGAGATGTGCAAAATAAAATATCACAAGCCCCAAAATATAGTGTGCATGGTATGAGCAGGTGGAGGGCTGCTAGAAGTATTTTATTTCAAATGAATCATCCAGGTGACACAATTATCTGATCTGTGTATAGGACAAAGTGTCGAGCTGGGTAATGATGTTATGCCTACTTATATAGGCACAAATGCTATAATAAATTAAATCCTGTCAGTTAAAATACGTATACTTTACTAGAAGGCTTTTTATATCTCTTGTTCTAAATGGTCTGGTTTACATCAGAATGCTCTATGTCGATGTTGTTTTCTGTATAATATTAATCTGTTAGTATTCTATTTGTTCTTAAAGCACTTTATGATCCACTGGCATAAAATGTAAGATGCTATCAGATGTCTAGACAGCTTTTTTCCCAGGAAGTTTGTTGTCACTTAACTGGTTGAGAATTGCCAGCCTAAAATAAACTGAGAAAACGCAAGAGTCCTGAGGAAGTCTGCGAAGATGGATTCAAATGAGTGACAAAAGCTGAGGAATCTGACTCCAGAATCCATTCACACAGAATCTGTAAGATTAAGTATCATATACATCATCTTTAAAAGATTTGCTGGATACTTTGTCTGAACCATGGTTTATAGAACGAATGGTTTTAGTGGGAAGTCTACTGTGAGAGTGAAGAAAACTGAGGTTAAGAACTGGTCAGTACAGGGTCTATCTCCTACTCAGTGAGCAGATTCTCTGTTACAGACCTTGCTGTTAGTGGTCTTCAAGGTTGCATCCATATCCTTAAATGCAATCAGCCAAGGAAGCAGGGTCTGCCCCAAGGGTAGCAGAGGCTGAGCAATCATGTCCACATTGCCTCAGACTACCATTCCTTCCAGCAAACTGATGCACTCACACCTCACTGAAGAAATCCCGATTAGGACTCTGCATTCCTAAGACATCAATGTTACCTTCAGTGCTTTTTACATCAAAATAATAAAAAGGTGAGGTTGTGGTATCATTGACCAGAGTGACCAGCTTTTTATGAAATGAAAATAAAGGTATGAAGTACATATTGTGCAACTTTTGTCAGCTTATGAGAAAGGGTTAGGACAAAAAGCTTTGTGAGACAGTTGTAGATGGATTTTTGAGGGAAAGAAAAAATTATCTGTAAAGAGAGCCTGGAAGTAAATGAAAATTCATCCAAAGCAGGCTATCAGAAGCCTGGCAGTCAAGAAGCTAAATTATTTGGAAGTGGAGACATATTTAAACTAGAAAAATACAATCCCTAAACATGCTGTCTAAAGTAACAGAGAAATAAGGCAGTTTAGAACAGATTTCATTCTGTTCTAAGTTAAGAAAGAAGTTTACCCTGCAGACAGTACTGCATGCTCCTCTGCTCAGTTAGAAACACTACTGAGACAGCTGTAGGAGATATAGACACACATCATTTATTTTCTCTGGTAATTAGCTGTTGCAAGGAAATTCAGTTCTATCCCTGTAAAGTCAATGAAAGAATTACCATTTACTACTGTTGTAACAGGATCAGGAGTACAGATATGCAGCTGATCCTGCTACAACCCCTAAAAAATAACTGGCAGGTGATGAAGTGGCTGCAACATAATTTGAATATGATTTTTAATGCCACATTACCCCTTTGATAATGTTTTATCTTGCCACTTCCCAGCAGGAAAATAGAACTAGATTGTAGAGTGAGTCTTAGTCTTGGTAGAAGTTCCTACGATATGCTTCCTTGCTTTCCTAATAAACAAATAATTCTAAAACACATAAGGATAGCCAAAGCCAAGTGAGATGCCCTCACAGAAAGATATTTCAGTATTTTTAAAATATGAATGCAATTTATTGCAATAAAGAATCCAAAATCATGAACAATAAAAATAGTTTTAAAATCACAAATCTGTTTATTCTTTTGCTTATGACTCTAGATACATAATCTTATAAAAGCATAGATATATTTTAATGCATATATATATATATATGTATTGTTTTGAGCCATGACCACTCCTTTTCACCTCAACACAAAGATTGCTCAGTGACCATTGATATTAACTCTGTGAAAGGCTGTTGTTTGGCTATTTTAACTTTTTTCCCCCCACATTCTTAGATAATCTTTTATGAATCCACAATATGTCCTTCAGACTTGCCTTCATGTTCTTCTGATCTTCAGAAGAGAGAAAATTAGAGAAAATTTAGAGAAAATTCTGTAAGAACAGCTGCTCCCACAGTATTATCAGGATTCTGAAAAACCCCACTACTGTTGTGCACTGAGTGGTGTCAGGCAGAAAGGCTAAAAAGAGGGGGATAAAAGCAATAATCCTGTCAATTCTGAAATTGCCTTCAAGATATTTTGTAACTATCTTGAAATAAATGGTGGTGCATGAAAAATGGAACAGGCTTAGGAAGGAAATCCTGTACTTTAAAAAGCAGTATTTGAAGACTAGTGTCACCACACTATTGATCATTTAGAAGATGCATGCAATATACCTCTTTGTCTTTGATACCATCTACCTATGAAGGGGACATTTAACATGCAGGTCTTGCATTCCCAGCAGTATTGTTGATAATGAATGAGAAGTGAGTGTCAAAGGAAACTGACATTCAGTATGCATTCCATATACAGCTAGAGCTGATGTGAAATGACATGGAATCTGAAGCCTGTTCATATAGTTCTCTTGCTTTACTGAGTAATGTTTCAGACAGAAAGAATTCTGTACCGCTGTCCAAAGATCTTAAAACAGTAGCGATTTGTATTAGAACCTAAAATCAGAAAAATTCAGGCAATTAATGCTTTTTTTTATTTTGCCTTACTGATATTCTGAAACTCCACATCCTATCATGATGACAGCTGCCCTAGTCCTAACATTATTTTGAAGAAAGTTAGCTGTAGAGATGTTTTCACTACAAATGGTTCTCAGGTCTCAGTTTCACTTCTCTCTTTGACGATGTTTTTGGTCAGTTCACCTTTTCTACTTTTTCACTGCAGAGGTAAAGAATACCAGTGTTTTCTCTGAGAGGTGCAGTGACAGTACTAAATAATACTGAATTTATATGCAGCTCTTCAGACATTCTGTGTCCTCTCAGAAAGACAAAAATGTCTGGAGTTGGTTTGTTAGTAACGAAAGTACACTGACTACTTTTATCCCAGTGATAGAGGAGTATATAAGATTATCAGAGGTGAAGAGTGGTTACATCATTTTCATTTATGACTAGAAAATCACCACCACCATCATTCTTCACTACCACTTAAAATTTTGAAACATTGGGTCTTAAAAGCTACATATTAAAGTATTTGAATTAGTCCTTCTAGCCAGATCATAAATAGTACTAATAGTACTACTACCTTCTCTTCAGGATCTACATGTAATGCTCCTCACTCCTTAAAAAAAAACCAGGCAACATAAAGAAAATAGTGGTTTAGCAGATACGAAAGCCAAACTGAAATCTTTCTGCCTAAGTAGGATGTATTACCTATTGCTTATCACTTCATAAACCAAAGGTTGTTACAGAGAAGTCTTCTGGAAAAATACAAAACTATAAGCAATTTCTATATAGTATTGGCTAGCATAAAGTACTGTATATGAATTCCAAAATGAGGAAAATGAATGTACTTCCTTGTGATGCTCCAACACGAAATAGTCAGGTGGGCATTGAGAAAAGAAACCACTTTTTTTTTTTTAAATACTGTTAATTTTGTAGTTCAGTTTTAAAGAACCTTATGTTAACACAAGAAAAAGTAAAGTACAAACTTCGTAATATATTTTAGATCCCTCCTTAATTCTTGCAGAAATTGCCTAATTGTGCTATACAAATTCATTTTGCCTTGTACTTTATAAAATAAGAATATAAAAGTATACAGGAATATATTTTTAATCAGCTGGAATGCTTCCATCCAAATCATTGCACAGACAATTTCTAGTAAACAGCAGACAAGTTCACTTAGTGATGGATTAATGAAAGATGTATTCTGTAATTTTTCTGCCTAAAAATAGATATAGAAAAAATTGATATTTAATAGTCTAGTCTGAAACTGGTAAATTCAAAGTATTTGTATGTAATAGCAGAGCTTCAGTTGAAAGATATTTTAAAATAAAGTGCGTTTATTTCTGGGTAATAACCTAAAATCATGAAAATAATTCATATCATAATAAGCAAACATTGAGAATATGCATCTGCCAGGGGCTAAATTAGACCACAAGTGGGAGAATGTGTTTTAGGTACATGTCAGAAAGCATAGATGTAGAAGGACAGCTCATCAAAATCAAAGAGAGTGAACCAGAAAGATGACTCCATATTATTGTTTGAATATAAGTTACTTACAGAAGGTATTATATAATAAAGATGAAAGACTAATCAGGACTACTGAAGTATCATTCTTAACTGCACAAAGGTAAAGTTACCTTTAGTTTCACTAGCACCTCACCAAAATAATAATTTCTTTCAAGTGCATTTATATTCCTTAAGTAAATAAAGCTATTCCCCCCCCAAAAAAATTCAAATGTCCTCATTTAAAGACATCTATATATTTTGATTTAAATTTATTTTCATGTAATTGTAATACATTTTCCATAAATTCTTAGCAGTGTCCTTTTTAGATCACATTTTGATTACTATTTAGACATTTTCTATGATTGAGATTCAGTTGTGACAGTAAAATTGTTAGTGCTACAGTCAGCAAAGAAGAAAACATTCAGACAGTTTAAAGATATTATGCAATTTCCTAAGCCTAGTATTGTGCCTCTAACCTTTTTCTTTTTTTTCCCCCAGTCTTTGGAGGAAATAGGAATATCCAAACCCAAAGAATCAGTTCATGGTTAGTTTGGGGGATACGGTGAGAAAATGTAATGCGTTTATGTCAAAGGATTGAACTAGAATTCAGTAAGTGTAATCCCAGCTTTACGAAGCCATCCATAAAGTTCCTGCATGACAGAACAAGGCACTTCTCTATGCTCCAATTCCAGCCATCATTCTTTGCCAATTTTAGGTCATTCAGGAAAGACTGCTTTATAAGGTAGACAAAACAGTACTTTCCAAAGCACTATTGTAAAACCAGCACAAATTCTACTGCTTCTGAGATCAGAAACTAATAATCGAGTGACAGGGGAGGTCTGAGTACCAGAAGCAAAATGGAGGGAAGAGAAAAAGAGAAATTGAGCATCACCTAATGTCACGGTACTCTTGTCCCAGTTAGTGGATACATCATTCATTCCTAATTTAATTCCTTTAAACTAAACCAACTTTGTCCTGAACAGCTTTTTTTTTTTTTTTTCTATAGAAAGAGATATAAATCTCACAGGCAGAGGGGAAAACTCATGTATCTATCCTACTTTGAAAATGTAATCCTCAAAAACATTTTATGTGCAAGCAAGGGAACATGCCTTTCATGAGATGCCAAAACTTTATTAGTCTCTTTAAAGGTTTAAATGAGTAACTAATTTACAACAGTTTATATGGTTAGTCCAGTTACAATGAAACAGATTCGCTCTCATCCTTACACTGTTCCCCTGGGAACCACTGCTGGTGTACCCAGCTGCCTCTAGCAGAAAAGGGGTGCTCTAAGTAGTCCCCATCCCAAGTTCCTCTCCTGGAGGACAGTGATGTCAATGATGGCATTCCTTTTGATTTGTCAGGGAGGGTCACACTGTTAATTCTATGTTTTCTTCCTCATTGTGGGGTCCATTTCAGACTGTTATTATATCCTTTATATATATTTAATGTATTTAAAAATAAATAAAATATTCCTGTATTTTAGATATTCTGTTTTCTTTTAGCTACTGTAATCCCAGTTCTCATCAGCTCCCAGATCTGCACTACTTTACCTGGTAATTTTTAATTCTTCATAGCTCCAGTCTTATGTGTCCTTTTTTTCATCATTTCGTTCCCATACTTCTCCACCGTGGGAGCCTCTGCTTCCATTTCACTTTCAAGGCCTCTACCATTAAATCCAGCCTGCATTTTTCTGCACTGTGTATTTGCATTATAGCCACAAATTTGTTCATTCTACACAAAATACTGTGGCAGATAAAGAAACTAAAAAAAAGCCCAAACAACTAACAACAACAAAAAATCAGTATAAAATCTGTGGCCTGTAAGTAGCAGTGGCAATGCTGCATTAAATTGCAATTAGTTATGATACTGGAAATGCAGAAGAAATAAGCTCTCTTTTTTTTTTTTTTTCAGGAAGTGTAGTTTCTCTGAACTATGGGTATAAGTCATTATATTGTTTATTATTATTGTTTATTATCATCAGCATTTACCTAGTTAAGTCATAACACACATTTTTCTTTGTCAGGCACATTAGAGCCTCAGATTTTATGCCTCAAATCATCATACTTTTGTTAGGATTGTTTTATATATATATATATATA
>VWZO01007893.1:992619-1048044 GCA_013396975.1 Bucco capensis
CCTCTTGGCCACAAGGGCACATTGCTGCCTCATGGGCATCCTCCTATCCACCAGGACTCCTAGATCTTTTACCCCAGGGCTGTTTTCCAACAGATCAGTTCCTAGTCTGTACTGATACATGGGGTTGTTCTTTCCCAGATGGAGTACCTTACACTTACCCTTGTTAAATTGCATTAAGTTTCTCCCTGCCCATCTCTCTAGCCTGTCCAGGTCACATTGGATAGCAGCACAGCCTTCTGGGGTGCCAGCCACTCCTCCAAGCCTGGGATCATCCGCAAACTTGCTGAGGGTACACTCTACCCCTTCATCCAGATCACTGATGAATATATTGAACATTACTGGACCCAGCATTGACCCCTGGGGCACACCACTAGTCACAGGCCTCCAGTTAGACTCTGCTTATACTCATCTACTAAAAGCAGATACTCAGGTTGACAGATAATACAAAACTGGAAAGAGTGGATACCTTTCTGGAGTCTGCTATTTAGACAGACCTCAACAGGCGGGAGAAATGGGAAGACGTTTCCTAAAGATCAAAAATAGCCCTGCAACTAGCATAGATTAACCCCATGCATCAGTAAATGTTGGGGCCTGACTGGCTGTGGAGCAGCTTTATAGAAAAGGACATAAAGGTTCTTTAGCAAGTTGAGCATGAGGCAACTGTGCACCTTTGCAGTTATAACAGAAATGTGAGGGAGAAAAAGATGCAATGATGTTCCTTTACAGGCTGTAACTATTTCTATTCAATGTAAAGCAACAGTGAAAACCAGCTATGGATCATCTCACCTCAAATATATTTTAAAGAAACAGGAAAATGAGAGCTGATTTTTCTCCAAGCTTATTAAAAAGGGAGCTTAAGCTAATATTCTTATCACTATCATAACTGCCTAAAGAATTTCTCTCTGAATTGCAAGGATTTTTACAATGTATAAATTAGAACATCTATCCATTATGCATAAGTGCATAATAGGTGCTCAGCAACATCATCAGGGTACTGTATGAACAGTACTTATTGGAAGAATACATCTACATGGCTTTGACTGAGATTAAAGCTCCATCTCAGGTCTTATTTCCATAGAAATAGTATTTAACAGATTAGAAAAATATGGAACAGGAAATTTCCCTGAAATATTAGTGGAGGAGGAAATCATCTTGCTATGTAGTTTTAAAATAAGGTTAGAAAAATTAATTTGAAAGTAGTAGAAAATGTTTAGACTATGAAAATTGAGGGAATGTAATCTCTACGAAGATGTAAATAAGTACAGAAGACAATAATCTATTTGCATTAAACATAATTATGTGCATATTCTTTTAATTGTGAAATCACTTAAATTTCAGACAGATTGAAAATATGACTACAATGTAATCCTTAGTTTTAGTGAATGAAGAAGATAAAAACAAATCTATATCCAGCAAAAATATAAGGGACCTGGGTTAAGCAATATAAAGGAAATAAAAAATGTGTTGATTGCACCATATCCGTATCACCAATTCAGGATATTTGTGAATGTTTCCAACTGAGAAGCATTTTTAAGAAAAGAAAACACATGTAAAATCTAAGCTTTATGTGCATTTCAGTATCTGAAATATGACAAAATAAATCAGTGATCTGTGCCAAAGTACGGTGAAAATTGTTTTTCAAGATTCAGACTATTTCTGTACATAATACTAACTGTATGTATATGTATATACATATGAGTCTTGCTGAATAATAAAAAAATCAGGCTATTTTTAAATTTTTCCAAAAAAGATATAAAGAGTAATATAAACTCTGAGGAAAAACTAGTCAGAACCACGTATGCTTAGGAGTAATGTTAAAACAAGAGTGTAAATAACATATTTACATTTAAGATCATTGAATAAGAAATTGAGTTACAATCGACAGTTCACCAAGGTAATTATTTTTATACTAGGTACTGCAAAGTTATGTGTCATTAAAAGTACTACACATATAAGGCATCACTTGATCAAAATAAATTGAGGTCAAGAAAGATTGCTTAGCTATTACACAAATAGTTGCTGGCATTCTCATTACTTGAGAACATGACAATGTGAAGAGGTCATCAGCAGAAACTAAAATTAACTTAGAGAGAAAAACATCAAATGGAATCTGGCTAGCCTGAAATTTGATTGAATTTGGGTTAAGAAGAGTAACATGCCATGTGTCATACTTTTGCTGACAAAAGGACAGAATTATTATCTGAAAGAAATCATAAAGATGCTCAGTCCCATAAATATGTGCTACTCAAAGAACCTTAAGGATAGTGCTAGACCTTCATAATCACTTTTCAAAAACTTGTGAGCCTCTGAGCCAACTAACTTGAAGCCATCATATGGGAATGGAGAGAAATACAAGAAAAAGCTTTTGAACAAGTAAAGAGGTTAATTTAAAATTCTCCATTAAGCAAAGATTATAACCCAATGGAAAGGCTTGTCTTAGAAAGTGACACATTGGAGAACAGTTAAGGAGACACATTAACACAGAGAGAATGTCTAAAAGCACTTATGAGCTGTGATTCCTTAGTTAATGAATGGGAAGGAATTAGCACTAGATCTTTACAAAACAGAATAAAATCTTTTACAAGGTCTGTCAGGACAAAAAGGTGGTACAGTGTCATATCTTCCAACCTTGCTTATCATTTAAATTTCTGAAAGCATTATTTTAAATGGGGAATGTTAAAGTGGTTCATCACCATGAGCATAAGACTGGGTCTGACACAGCTAGGATCTCCTGCTGCTAGTCCAGGCACTTACACCATTACTGTGTATAAAGCTTTCTGAGCAAAAGGTTCTCCACACGTGAAAACTGTTCGCTGAGTATTCCCAATGTGAAAACTGTTTGCTGAGTATTCCCAAGAATATTTTATACCAAACTGCTAGTTCTATGGAAATCCATATCTTTAGCATGATTCTGCTTAAATCCTCAAATCTAGCAGATGTCCTCAGAGTCAAAATAATAAAAAAAAGTCCCTAGGTAATAAACAGTATCCATATGAAAATGGTGACCACTGCTTCTGTGTAACATACATTCATGGAGCAATGGAGGAGTTTCCACTGCACAACAACATAAAGGTAGAGGCAGAATTATGGGCACACTGTTTAACTGGTGACAAATCAAAGACACATAGTATTTTAGTATTTTTCTGAGATATAGAATATCTTAGTTATGTCATCTTCTGACAATACATTATATATGATACAGTTTCTAATTTTTTTTCAAGATCAGATTTTAACTGATCTTTTATCTTTTATGGTCAACATGAGCATAATTTTTAATGCTACCTTATTTTATTTGACTCAGAATGTTGTAATTTTAAATTGTTAAGATCTTTAGCAAGATATGTATCTTGAATACTTGTCAAGAAGCAGAAACAGAAAAATGAACCACAATGGCTGGCCAGGCATTGCTGGTGAAATGAAAGGAACTGGGCCTTGTGTCTGTCTGGCAATGCAACATCAGACCAAGCAGCAGGGTATAAAAGAAGTCTAAGACTAAGGAGAAGAACACAAACATTGTCACCAATCAAAACCAGAGAGACCTAGACTTCTACTGAACAAAATAAAGCAGATGAGCATTATTCTACAACAGATTTTCCAAGAATAAAATTGAAATCAGTGAAAAAAGTGTAAGAAATTTAACAAGGTACAATAGTGTAATAACATTTATGGAAGGAAGAAAGTGTTGAATTTTACAAGAGATCATATGAGATACAAATTAAGAAGAAAGAGAATAAAGGGAGAATTGTGAGATTGAAGTAGTAATGTAAAGTATCCCCAAATACCAGGCACAGTCAGTAGGCTGAAGACACAGAGACAAGGAGGTCAGAGAGCACAGGAGACAGAATGGATGTGGAAATGCTATCCCTTCACCAGGGCAAAGTACCTCAAGAACTTCAAGTATTTTACCTCATAGATTCCTGGTGAGCCAGAAGGAAATAAGCTACAAAGACTAGGTCAGGTCAAATAATAGTAAAGATGTAAAGTGTGATTTGAGACACCTGATAATGCACAGTATGGTGGAGTGCTAAATTCACACTTAAAAAGTGGCACAGGGGGAGCACAAACAGAAAGCTGGAGGGAAGAGAGAAAAGGTCATCCCTATCTCTGTACAACTTACCTACTCATGATGGCCAAACTTGGACAGAGCCTGAACCCCAGCCACTCTGAGAGGATTTTCGATTGTTTCATATCTCACAAGAATCCTGTTTCCCAATTCAGATCATGACTATCTATGATTTTGTTTCATATTCTTTTAAAAACATAGTGAAGTTATGCTTTGCTATGTCTTGCAACTCCTGTTCACTAGAAATCAGGAAAAGAACTTATTCAGACTAAATAAATCATGGTCACCTGTCGTGTTTGTGGTGACTGAATAATATAGGCCTCTATGCCATAACTTCATAGATTTCCTTGTGGCATATCTTCAAAGATACAGCTGTGACAATGAATCCCAACAGGTGGGGCTGGAGGAGACAGCATCAAGAGAAGGAAAAAGTTTTTGGAATTATGTCAGCTATACCGTGGCATGGCACAGGGAATGTTTAGTTTCCCTTCACATCCAAAACAGTTCAGCTATCCTGTACCAGGACTAAACATAGATTGCACCAGCCTTAAATAAGAAATGAGGGAAGCTGGCAAGAGTGGCTTTGAGCTTGACCTCAAGTCCACTCCTGCATTCTGTTCCTAATTAGGTTCATCCAAAACTTCATTTTAGTAAATAATGTTCCAATCTCTGAACACTTAATACTAGATGGCATTATTTAACAGGAACTCCCTTGCTCATTTCTTATTCAGTGTTTGGTTAGTCCAAAACCAAGCAGGATGTATACAAGGCCAGAGGTTAGAACAAAATGCTTAAACAGTTTTCTTCATGAGTAATCATGTAATGACTTTGGAAAAAAAAAAAAAAGTGATTTCTTTGGCTTACTACCTTAGCTCTAAATGCATTACAAAATATACATATCTTCAAACAGATAAGGACAGAAAAAGTAATTTCAAAGAAATATTCTCAATTATCCAGGCTGAGGCACTCTGAGAATTTTAAACAGGAAAATAAAGCATATGAGTTGAGGAGAAATGAAAGGTTTGCCAGCAATTTAAAATTCGATGTCTTCTTTTTATTCCGTGCCAAAAGAGTTTAAGCATTGAAAATTAGTAATTTTTAGTTAGTAGCTTAGTACAGAAGTACATTGACATGGCAGAAATACATAAGTTACAATTAAAACCACTTCATTTAACTACTCACAGCATTGTAACCAAACCCAGCAGAAGCTTCTAAGTCAATTTGGGCAGCTAGTACTTACTGTGCCTTCTACTGCTATAGATACCATAACGACAGCACCACCAATACACAAGGCTTTTAACTGCAGGGTAGGCACATTATTAGATACAAACCACATGCAAACACTTACCAGCTTATTAATGACAACAGAGTTCTGATTATGCTATATACCTAAACTAAAGACAAAAAACTGCAGGCATTGAATAGCTAACAGAATAATACATTCTTCAGAAGAACATTGAATGTGATAAAGTATATTTCAAATGTATCTAAGATTTTTGCATATTCTCAATTCCACATGACAAAATTTGTGTTTAATAAGTTCTTGAGTCTACCTGTAAGCACTCAGGTTGTCATCTTTAAGCACAGTTAAGTACCACTGAAAAATCAGCAGAATTGCCCAAGGTTCACTGAGGAAATTACACTGGAGAAAATAGACTGGGGTTGGGTTTTAATATCCTAGCAATTCTCAATCAAATGCTCTAGAATGGAGACAACAAGAAAAAAAATCAACCTCAAACATTCAATGACTTTATCCAAACATTAAAAAATAATCTCAGAATCTATTAATTATTATAACAGTGGTATTATTTCAAATGTTTGTACAGTAGTCTACACTTAAACTCCCCGTAATAGTCTTACTGCAATTGCATGTAATTTAAATTTTGGCACCAAATCAAATTTTGGGAGGCCATCATTTCCTTTCCACTGAATTTGATGGCTTAGTAATATTCTATTAGACAGCAATATAAAATCAAAGCTACAGTTGGAAAATTAGAGAGACATTTGTCAAAGGCTGTTAGTCTAGAAAAAAAGTAGTGTAGCCCAAACCTGCTGTTTAAAATTGCAGTCTTCAGTTCACACTTAGATTATACATCAATGACCTCATTGTACACACACCTGACTTACTGAGCACAGTGAAGACAGCTGAGCACCTGAAAACTTGGGCTGGAGTCAGTGGGAGAGGCATACGCTTACTGGTTCTCAAAATCCTGGGCAGGCTTCTTGCTGGGTAGGATAGAAGTGGCTAATTTTAAGCCTCAGTGTCTGAAGGACAGTTAAATATATTTATGTTTGAAAATGACACTTTGTATATCAATAATAATCCACAAGGGTTAGGTTGAGATCTGCAATAGCACAAAAAAAAAAAAAAAAAAGATCTAATCATGCTAAATATATGTATATCTCAAGATTTGCTTTAGGACTAGATTCCTCATATGAACAATATTCTACAGATGATGAAGTGATGCTTTTCCAACAGACACCAGATGGTTGTTAAATGACAGATGAGGGTCTACATTTGATAGAGTCAACAAACCAGGCTGCAGCATTTTTAAAATTTGTAATATGCATGCATGTTTCAGGGACTTAAACTCAGTGATGATTAAAAAAAGTCAGTTCAAAACCATTCAGCTTTCAAGTTTTACTTTCTCTTAACATTTCCCTTGCTGAAAAAGTTTAACATTTACCTTCAAGTGGTAGATGGTGATAGCCTCACTTGTGATGAGAAAGAAATTCAAGTATTCTGATTAGGAAAGACTCATTTTTTTATAGTGAATCTTGGTTTCTCAGTAAATGAGTAAAAGAGGATCCTGTTGATTCATATAAGAGTTCTGTTTGGTATTACAAGATATAATAACTGAACAGCATTTACATGTAGCTAGTGATTAGAATAAGACTGGACAGAACTATTATCCTAGAGACTCTAAACCTACAGCACAGAGTTATCCTGATCCGATGCTTCATGAGTTGTTGGTAGAAGAAATCAGAAACATTTTCATTATAAAGTAGTTATCACTTGCAGGCATTTGTGGAGAGAAAAGAAAAATCAGTCTTCATTTTTACTGTCAAACAACATTTTATCTAATGATATTTCAGTATGAAGATTTTTTTTTCTGCAAGATATTCATTCTGACATTTGTTACAAGTTCTTTTACAGAAATATGGACCTAATAAAGAGCTGACAAAAGTCAAGGAAAGATTTTCCTACTATGGGAAAGTATTTGTTTGGATTTTTTTTTTCCCGTTTCTTATTGTTAGAGGATTATAAAAGCCATCTCCTTTCTCAAGATTCTGAATATAATTTTGTATTCTATCTACTGCTGAAATCTTTCTGTATCTGAAAATGAGTTTGTGTAATTTATTATTTTCTGGTTATATCCTTCAGCTTTGCACTGGGGCTTAAAATGCCAGCAGAAAATCTGTGCATACAAAAAAGTTTCTGATGTTCCACAGATTAATATGTGTGTCCCAATTCAATAGAAGATAAAAAAGGCTCTTAACAATGACCTTCACCAGAGAAATACATTAGTAATTAATTGTTTCTAACAGAATCCTGGCAAATGAAGAGATCGTTGCAATGACTAAAAAGATGGCTGAGAATATAAAAAATGGGTACAGGTTTTAGCACTGGAACCCCACAGATCTCTTCTGATTTAGCTCCAGATATACTTAAAGTCCATTTTGCTTTAATTAACTGGGGGTTTTGTGTACTTAAGAAACTGGAGTGTGCAAGACTGTTTCATGTATATGTAGTTATAAATATTGACTGGGTTTTATATGTGAATACATGAATATGATGGTGGAGTATAGCTCCAGAATGCTGTCCTTTTCAAGTTTGTACCAAAGGTAAACTCTTTTATAGCCTTTTTGAATAAAGTAATCATGCATGAATGTAAAATTACTTGCAGTTCTTTCATTTGTCCCTGATAGTTTCCTACCTGTTCTGAGCCCAAGGAGCTTGGTAAGCACCTGGTGTGTGTGTGTGTGTGTGTGTGTTGCAGAATAAAGAACTCTGTTTTGGAACAGAGTAAATTAGGGCCTCAAGGAGAACTGGAAAAGTCTGAGACCTTAGATCTGCACCATGTATGTTTCTAGGTAATTTCCTCTGTCCTTCATCTATCATAGTTGCCACCATACACTGAGGAGCAGGTAGTGTCACTGGGACATGCAGCAATTTGGGAACAGCAGGTAGGTAAATGGATGACCTAAATTCTCCTATACTGATGCAGGTGTAAAGCTGAGTCATGTATGACAAGGCCCAAGAGGAGACCCTATTTGATGTAAATATCACAGTTGTAAATAATGATTAAAATGCTTCTTACAGGCTTTAGAAACACATGCCTGCTAAGACTGTCCCTTTTCCTTTTGGCTGTATGATATAAGGCCTATGCAAAAGGTAGAAATGCACAGGAAATATTAACATTTTATGTGTCTGTAAACATGCATGTATCAGATCTAACTTTCAGTATGGGAGAAAATGTGGAATCAAGAGGAAATTAAAACAAGCAAGATGCGCACAGTAAAATGCTAGGACAGTTTGTGAGTCATGAAGAAAAGAATTTTTGGGATAAACTTCTACCCCACTTTCCTAAAAATTGGGAAACTTTGGATCAACTTAATACTCTTCAGGGTGAATATAAAAAGCATGGACAGAGCACTCAAGAATGTCTTACCACAGCAGTATAGAAAATACTTCAGCATAGGCTAAAATACATGCTCAGTATCATCCTGGTCAAGGGAGTCACACACCTATTTACTTCTGTTCCTGTACTTTATAATCTGTAAGTTGCAGGCACCTGCCTTAGTAAATGACCTGCCTCTTATCAAGGCAACAAAAAAGTTGATTTGTTTAAAAGGTGATGTGTTTCTGAAATCAGTGGAGTCTATAAAGATGCTTAACTCTTTGACAAGGAAGGTAGAAATATCTAAATATATATATTTCCTTTAACATTTTAGAAAGTACGTTATTGTGATGTTAACATAAGCTTCCTAATTTTGTTTTTTTAAATACAGAGCCTAGTGGAAAGGCAAAATTATATTTTCATTAACTTTTAACTTGACATCTAAAAAGCTTTGCTGCAACTTTGAAAATCTGCACATTTAGATATCTGTCACTCACTGAAGTTAGATAAGATCATGAAAAGTGACAAAAATACATTTAAAGAACATGAAGATTGCATAGTCCTGCACTCAGAAATGCTGAAAGGCCTTCACCTCAGCTCAAAACTGAGTATACATAATCACAGTCTTTGTCACTCTGTACTCCACGTGAACACTCCTCCTACCTCGAGCTGCATGGCCTGAGCAAGGCAGGGTGCTGGGAACACAGATGCAATCTCCATGCTCCCAGCTTATGTGCAATGTTGCACAACAGGCAGAAGCAGCAGTTCAGAAGAAAGCTGATCTGCTATCTGCTGCACCAAGAATAGAGCACATGAAGGATAAATGAGCTACCTATAAATATTCATATAAATGTACTACATAACTGAATTTTTTAGATGACGATAACCTGGTCAAATATAATTGGATTTTGCTTTGGCATATATACTTTTTCTCTACTAAACATCATTCCTCCAAAATGCAAGCACCTATTTCGAGAATGTTCCTGAAGAATCTTTCAAAAATCTTTTGGCATTTCTTTTATATGGGAACACATAATCCAAAGTCAATCTGATTGAACAGCTTTTGCTGAAATTATGAAAATAAAATTAAATTTATGTTCAGGAAAATGTGTGTCTCAAATTCTAGTCTGAAATACAGCAGCCAGTCAAATGCCAATCAGTTGAAGAAATGTTTTGGGCCTGACGGTGTCAGCAATTTCTACCTGCTCTGTGTATTGCAAACGTAATTCAGTAATATTGCAGCTCTTCAAATGTTAATCATTGCAACGTACAAGGGAGCATTTTGCAAGTACAAACCCTGATAGTCATCTGCCAACTAACACTGCTATCAGGTAGTCACAGCATGAAATTATAAATGGATTATTACACTTAAATATAGCACCCACAGTCTGGTAGGCATATCACAGATATCACAGAAATAAAAATATTTCCTGTTTTGACATTGTTTTTTTGAAGATATATCCCATAATTTTCACACACTTTTCAGTTTAAGCATTAACTTGAGAAGAACATAAGAAGGTTCTGCTAAAATAAAAGTTTTATTTGTTCATGGGGGATATTAGTTCATTCCTAAGGATCTGAAGGAACTTCAGAAAGCAAACTCAGGCTGAACATTACATCTCACAAAACATGGTGTTCTGATCGTTAAATGTGACAAATATGTAGTTTCTGGAAACTGAGATAGCTGGTCAGTTTTGTAATTTTAGACACATCATATGAGAAAGTGTTTTCTTAGCATTTTTATGGAACTGGTCATGGTGATCTAAGCTGTAAAAGCTTTTCATTTTTTTTCTTCCCACAGCTTATTCTTAACTAAAACTCCAGGAGAAAAATTGTTGTAGTTGCTTCCTAAAATCTTTTAATGCATAATTGATATCACAACTGGATCTTGAAAAAAAAACACAAAAAACAACAAAAAAAGCAAAGCAAACAAACAAAAACCAAACAAAACAGAAAAACCTGCTTATAATTTTTGAGATCTCTCTCAATAGTATAAAGATACTAATATACATAGGATAAAAGTTTCATAAACTCCAACGTCTTTTGGAGCTTTAGATTTTCAGTCTGTCCAATTTCTTTCAAAAAATAACTACTGATACTTGAAAAATCAATGTATTTATTTTTTGTGTCCATCTTTTTTTTTGATGCTTGGGTTTTTAGAACCCTCAGTTTCTTCAGCTACAGCTACTTGCAGATTTCTTCATCGTTTGCCCCGTTATAACTGTTAAAGTCTTGTGGTGGCAGGTCACAAGTTTCTACCTCAGACTCACCAGCTGGCACAGCTGGAGCAGCCCACATAGAATCATAGAACAGTTACAAGAGACCTTGAAGTTTCAAGAGACCTTGAAGGTCATCGAGTCCAACCTTTTTCCTAGCCCTATCACCCCAACTAAATGATGCTCCCCAGCGCAACATCCAGCTGTCTCTTAAACACCTCCAGGGATGGTGACTCAACCACCTCCCTGGGCAGCCTGTTCCAATGGCTGACAACCCTTTCAGGAAAGAAATTCCAGCCTGAACCTCCCCTGGTGCAATTTCCATCCATTTCCCCTTGTCCTATCACTCTCTACCAGGGACAACAGACCAATTCCTGCTTCTCTACAACCTCCCTTCAGGTAGGTTCCTCCCTGCAAAACTCTAACAGCACACACACTACATAGGCTACCTTGCATACATCTACACAAGTGTAGAAAGACTTCATCTCAGCCTGAACATCAAAATTTTCAGCAGTTGTCGTTGTCCTTGAGCAACATCTAACTAGCTTCAGCTGACTGCCTTGACCTTGAAACAGCACTGTCTGCAAAATACAGCAAACATCTGTGCTTACTCTGGTTGGCTAACTTGCATCGCAAAAAGTAAAAAGTAGTGCTGCAGGTAAGCATTTGTGGGATTTACTTCACATGTAAGCATCACATGTGCTTAATGGATCTCACATGAGCTGATTAATACACAATATTCTACACATTTTTATTCAAAGCCATATGAAATAAATATTACCCCCTAAATTGTTAAATTTTAATTTTGATGAAAAGCTGCATTACAGAAGGGAGAATACTTATCAAGCCTTACAGAAAGAAGATATTTAGGAGAACACAAGCCTTATAGAATAGTGCTAAAATATTCAGTGACGTTTCTTCAGAGCTTTATTTAATATCTGTCACTTGCATTTTGTTGATTAGGGTACTGTCAAATAATTTCTCTTGACGTAATCTAACTAACACAGAGTATTCTACAAAATATTAGATGAAAATACAAAATGCCAGGAGCATTTAACTGAATTCCATCAGCTCAAAATAGGTGTTTCAAAAGCAAAATAAAAGACAGTAACATACATCTGATAAAAGCTAAATAGTAATAAATTAATAGAAAAGAATAACACACATATAGGATCAGTTACTCTTATCAAGGTCTTAAACACTGGTATAATATAAGTATATTCAGAAGTTAGTCACCAAAGGAAGGTACCTAAAATTGCACCTCTCATAATATTATCAACTTGATCACAAGGGTTCTTAATAAAATTTCTTTCTAATTATACTAGATAATTCTTCCAGTTACATTTGATTTGTTCTGCTGTTAACAAAATCTTCCAGTTGATGTTGAGCAAACATAAGGCACTGCCTTTAAGAATTCTGTACTAAGATTTGAAGAGCTCATTAAAAAAACAAAACATCTTTATCATTATGAAAAATATCTACTATTACATTATCAGAAATATAACCAACAATTTAAAATTTTCACCTAATAGATTGAATTTTAGCATAATAGATAAGTATTTACAATTACTTATTGTCATAAAATAAAAAAATTCTAGTAGAATTCTAAAGTTTTATATGGCAAAACCCTTTTGTCAGAAAAGGATTCTGCTTGGCACAGACTTCTGGAAGAAATAAGACATTACTGGAGTATGTACCTCCTATTGAATCTCACCTTCTGGTATTTTTGTATCAGTATATACAAAAATTACTGATACTTTTCTGAGGAAAGTCTGAACATTTTTTAGTTTTTCCTAGCAAGATAATCTTTTGAATGTCATCCTTACAGACTCTTTTGATATTTCTTGTTTTGATCATTCTCATTTTAAATCCACTTTGATGCTACTGTTTCTTAAAGAATCTTGCAGAAAATCTTTTCGTGTCAATTTACAGTATTCCAAGTGCTTGTCTAGTAAATTCCAAACTACCTACTAACCTTTTATTTTCTTGCTGCTCCAATGTCAGAGAAATTTTATTGACAAATCTAGGGAATTAACAGAAGTAACATTTTTTTGTTGATCACTAGAGCTAAAGGGAAAGAAAACTGAGATTGACTGAAGTATATTGCTTAGATGGAGTTTGTGGATGTTCAGATATCACTTCAGAACTGAGCACAAGAGACCAATTCAATGCTCAAAGGACTGTGAGAAAGACCTCAGAGACAAGTTCCTGTAATTATCTTTTCCTACTTCTGTAACAATGTGAAATGCATAGTAACCACAGCGCAGGCTCGAGGGTGCTATCCGCTATCCTCTTTTTATCAGCGCGCTTGGAAAAGGCGCTGATGAGGAGTGTGGGTGGAGCCCTCCCTGGATCTTCGTTCGCTAAGCCTAGCCATACATACATACATTGCTTGTTAGATAGGAGAAAAAACAGACATCCACTTTGCTGCGACCTCTTTCAATCCTCCAAACTAAACAATCCAGTTCCCTCAACCATCCCTCATAAAACTTGTGCTCCAAACCAGTCACCAGCTTCATTGCTGTTCTTTGGACACACTCCAGCAACTCAATGTCTTTCTTGTAGTGTGGACCCCAAAACTTAACACAGTATTTGTGTTGTGGCCTCACCAATGCTGAGTACAGGCAGAGGATCACTTCCCTAGTCCTGTTGGCCATGCTATTTC
The DNA here is from genome assembly GCA_013396975.1 of Bucco capensis. Lineage (NCBI taxonomy): Eukaryota > Metazoa > Chordata > Aves > Piciformes > Bucconidae > Bucco > Bucco capensis. Next base: position 1,006,186 of record VWZO01007893.1, read on the forward strand.
TCATACAAGCCAGGATGCTGTTGGCCTTTTTGGCATTGTGGGCACACTACTGGCTGATGTTCAGCCAGCTGTCAACCAGCACCTCCAGGTCCTTTTCTCCTGGGCAGCTTTCCAACCACTCTGCCCCTGGCCTGGTAGTGCTGCACAAGGTTGTTGTGGCCAAAGGGCAGGACAGAGCACTTGGCTTCATACAGTTGGCCTTGGCCATCAATTCAGCCTGTCCAGATCCCTCTGCAGAGCCTCTCTACCCTCAAGCAGATCAACACTCCTGCTCAACTTGGTGTAGTCTGCAGTCTTACTGAGGGTGCATGATTCCCTTGTCCACATATTAAACAGAACTGGCCCCAAAACTGAGCCCTGAGGAACACCACTTGTGACTGGTCATTAATTGGATTGAACTCTATTCACTGCATATAGGTATAGGTCAATATTCTTAAATTTTTGGTAATTTAAGATAATGATTTCTGGGCCTATCTATTTCCATGCTGTCTCAGAACCTATCTCAATCTTTAAAATAAGACATGTTGCTGTATAATTCAAGACCCAGAGATAATGCCAGTTAATTATCATACGGATTCATTAAAAACTTGTATGTGATTCTGAATATATAAGAAATTATTTCTGGTTTTAAATCAAAATAATATACTTTTTGTTTATGACAAATATTCTTATGTATTCTATTTCTGCTTAATAGCATCTATGAGTATGCCAAAAGTATTAAAATATCATTTTATTATTATTGAGTCAGTCAAAATCAAATACCACCTATGCTAGCTGCAACAAAAAATTGCAAGTTCACCAAATAATAACCTGAGAGCTTGAATTGCAGAAGCTGCCTTTTAGGAGACAACATAAAGTACTTGACACTTTGTGGAGAAATGTCACTCGCTATTGTGTTCTTTGATAACTGTGCTGTGAATTAAAAAGGCTGAGTGAACTTTAATGCCCCACTGCACTTGTTCTTAGATCTGTGTGATTAACTGGCCCTGGGTCTTTCTTATTTTCTTGTTTTGTGCTTTGTTTCTTTATAGTGTGCTCTATACACACATCACTTAAGTCATCTGCACGTCATTTAAGTCATTTACTAAAACTTAGGTATTTGGCATATGGACTAATATAGTTGTATTTAAGTCTTTTGTAAGTGTGTTTCTTTCTAAAAACATTTCTTTATTCCTTTTCTCTCTAGCTACAAAAGAAAAGGAATAGAAAGGGAGTGTCTAAATGGATTCACAAATAAAAGAAGCCAAGAATAAGACATTTTTCACTAAAATAATATATGTAAATTAATTCAGAATGTGATTTCATGTGAGAGGGAGATTAACTTACATTTTGTTCTTTGTAGTCTTCATCTTTTATCACCTCTGATTGTTTGACTTTTTCTTTTCACTGCAATATATCAATAATGCAGTGTTGGAGGCAGTAGCTCTATGCAGACCTTCCTTTGAAATAGAATGCTCCCTGACTCAAAATGCCCTTTGAGTTAAGTGGCATTCCCAAACATCAATACAATTATTTAACATACCCTCCCCCCATATATTGAAAAAAATAATACCCCTGTTTTAACAGTGAAAATTACAGATGTAATAGTACAGCATGAATTACAGCACCTTCTGGGGACCCTCTTTATCCAAGCAGATTAAGGTAAAGGTATAGCACTGCCCTGACACCTGAGTCTCAGTAGGTTATTTGGATTATTTTTAAACTGCCTCTTGAAGTTTCATGCTGCATCAAGGGACATTTAACCTTTTTTTCCCAATATAACTTCTTTCACGTATCTTCTCTTATTTGCTTTTCTATGTAGCTCCTAATAGTATTTTAGGCTTACAGGGAAGATATCTGGCCTAAAAGAATGTAAGAAAGGATGCACAAAAACTTTTTGTGTCTGGCTACATTAGAACCTTCAAGTATGCTTATATGCCTAAGTAACAGAGAAATGAAAAAAAAAAAAATAGAAACAGACAGCTACTTGAAAGGGGGGGAAAAAAGTTTTTTGTGGTAGACATCTGAAAAAACAAGTGATAATTCTTTCCTCACCATTACACTCCACCTCAAGAGGAAATAAAATTGCAAAAATAGAGGCAGCAAAGCAGGTTATGTGGGTATTGTGCAGCAAGTAATGAAAAGTGCATGGTGAAGCACAAAAATATGACACAGAAGCACACATAAACACACTCACTACACCAGTTCTTCAACACTTCTTGAACAATGAACACCAGTTCTTCAAATAACTCCAAGCACAGAGAAGAGCTCAAGTGTGGATTTTGTTGCTGTGTTCAGCCCAGCTCACCTGCTGCAGTACTGCCCATTCCTTTTAAACATAGACTATCTGTTTTAATTTTTAACTTTATGAGAACTTTTATGCTTGTTTGAAGGCAATGGAAAGTTTGTGGTCAGCATTACCTTGCTTCCAGTTTAACTAATTTTGATTTAATAATCTTGAGATACATTAAGTTCAAATACTGGTATAAACAGAATTTCTCATTTCTTGATGTTTCTGTTTCTGAGGAAGATGTTCTCCACTTCTCTATTAATGTATTAAAAATACTACCTTGGATCAGATAGTAAGTCAGCAAATATTTTTATTTCAATATAAGAAGCACTACGGAATTGGGAAGACAGTTGCAACTGGAGGCATTATTTGTATCATGTGCTGTCTTTAGAAGGCTCTGCTCAGCTTTTTAGAAATGACATCATGTATTGTTTTTCAATTAGCATCATATATTAATGCATATTGTATATCATTAAATATAGTAAGACTTCTCCAAGCTTGTTTTTCTTCTCACTTCTTCAGAGCTGGAAGGAAAACACAAAAATTCTGAGCACAACAGTACAAATCAGGAAATTTAATTCCTTTTTAATGAAATTAATGCCATTTTTAACTTTATCAATATATTATAACCAGTTCACATTGATTGAGAGTTTATCAGTCCTTCCAAAGTTTTTGAACAAATCCAGAAAAAAAGAATGGATTATAACATCTGCTTCAGGTGTTAGAGCTTAACAAGTAACTAAGCTCCATTTTATTCACCTTATTTTTATTAATTAGGGGGGTTTTGGTCAGTGTTCAGTAACCATCACTGTTGAAAAAACAAAAGTTAATTAACTTTGAAAATAACAGTACATTTTTTGATATTGTGATGACACTGATATTTTTTATCCAATTCTCAATCAGAAGTTCTTCACAACAGCTGTCCCCTCATCATTTCAGAAACTAATTTTCTGGCACTAGTACCAAGTAAGTACTTCCATAGAGGCAATGTAAGGATTCAGTAGTTACAAGCACTCTTAAGTCATAAGACCTCTAGATGTTTGGAGAATGTTATCAAACTTCAGCCTTTAATGTGAAAACATTCATTGCTGGCCACCCACTGTGTGGAAATCAAAATAGAATGAGGGCTGGGAATTGAATGCGACCATGAGGAAAGCTGTCATCAGATGTGGCTATGATGGATAAGCCTTCATGACATCCAAACTTCTGCTTAGACAACAAGAAAAGCAATGCTGAATTCCAGGAAAACAAACTCAACTGCAATACTTCATGTTTTATAATGCAGGTAGCAGTGAAAATTATAGTGTGATAGAACTGACATAACATTTAGTAAACTCTTTACTTGTTGTAGGACAGAAAAGAGCCATAGAGTCATCTACATTTCACTGCAATCTTCATGTTTCCCTTCCAGATATGAAATGCTGTGCGCTATATTGTAGTGGTGCAGGGCACTGGTGGTGGTTGCTGTGGATGAGGTTTTTTTGTTTTGTTTTGTTGTTGTTGGTTGGTTGGGTTTTGTTGTTGTTGGGGGGACGGGTTTTGTCTGTTTTACTTTGGGTTTGGATTTTTGTTTATTAACCTCTGGAAACAATAGAGCAACAGAGACATCTACTGGTATTTTCATAATATTGAAAATTAATAAGTCTCCTGGGAAAACATTAAAATATTTAGTTTTATATTAAGCTATTTTACTTCCTAGTATAGGTTTTAAGATTAAAATAGATCATGAATCTAAGAAATAAGTGATAATTCACTGTTCATATTAAACTTAGAATGTTCCAGATATGCAGTATTTTTCTCTAATTCCTGTTTTTGAACATGATCTATTCAGTTTAAGAGTTCTTAATGAATTCAGACTTTACATTAAGAGCATATAAACCTTTTATATTTACATGTACAAAATGGCAAGGGACCAAATATATATTGACTACAGTGTGTAATAAACTCATTGTAAATGTCCCTAGACTCTTTTGGACACCTAATGCAATTCTCCATTTTCTTAGTTATTGCCTTAACTTTTCACAATCGTAGTAAAATCTTATCTTTTCCTCTTATGCCTGGCGAAAACAACATTCTTAGATCCTTACTATCTGCTTTATTTATTTATTTTTTTAATGGAGTTGCTGACAGTTCATATGAGGAAGTGTTCAGTTTTTAAAATTCAAATTTTCTGATAGAAGTGGATGGATTCCACATAGAATGAGCCTGAAAAAAATGGTGCTTGTTTCCAAAGAAACTGGTGACTTTCATTTTACAGACACAAGGCCAATTTGATCACTGTTCTCTACTTTTTGTTTTTTAAAGGTCAAGGACATAAACATTTTCCTTTTCAATACTTGGCTACCTGGCTGCTATTTAATTAAAAACACAAACAGATTATGTACTAATTATGATTCAGAACATTTCCCAGAAGGAGTAGATGTAATATGATGTGACAGCTGGCTGATATTCCTTTCTTATTTTTAACGTCAGTCCTCAAGATGGTCCATGCCATAGCTTGTTTTATCTGGGGGGGAAAAAAACAGGACCAGGAAAATTCTGACAAAGGACCAGTGTTTCATTCCTACAACAGGGAGAGTTTTCATGCAAATTATTGTGCTAAAGTCTAAGAGTAAGGACTAAAGGGAGCTTGCTAAATCCTCATACTGAGCTCTGGTTGTGAATAGATTCTATAATCTAGAAATTGATTATAAAGAATACACAATATATATGATATATGTTAATTTTATAATGAATATGGTACTTATATTTTAATTTATTTATTAGTTGTTATTTATTAACTGCATTGTAAACAAATGCTCTTCTAAATTACAATATATATATTTCAATGTCATTAAATAATTCAGAAGGTGCTGTGGAGTATTAATAAATACTGAATTTAAGTTATGGTGTCTCAAGAACAGCATGTCATTAACATTAATACTATTAGTAATGGTAAGAAAGTTATGTTCTAACCAAAGAATTCATATTACCAATTGAATACTGCTTCAGAATGAAATTAATTTATTCCAGAACTGCCTTTTTTCCAACCTTTTTCATCATGAATGGAGAAAAAACTGCTCTAGCACAATTGAACAGATAAGACCCACTCATTATCCTCAAATAATAACATGAAACATTTCTTTGAACAAATGGACTAGGAGCAAAGGAATTTATGCCAGCAGTTGTAAAAAGTTCTTTTAGATTTCTCTCATAGGCTGTCAATGGATACTGAGAATGAAATGAACTGTCCAAAAATGATATTGTCTTTCAAGGAGAAAAAAAGGTTAAAAATTGCATGTGCAAAATAAATGAATCTATTTCATAAATGTTGTAGTAAATGTCCAATTAACCACTAAAGAGCGATTTGCTATCACTAAAGAGTAGTAGGGAATCTGAGTTTCATAAAGAATCCATTCACAACTCTGACAGCAAACAGGGACACAGTTTGTGTTCCACTTCTCAAGTCCTTAAGCATTTCCTTAATTCCTTTTGCAGTCTTAAGGATAAACACAGTCACTTCAACAGCCACAGCTCCACTGAAATCAATAGGGCTGTAGTAAGACTATAAAACCTGCTTCCGTGTCTTGAATTTCCCAGTCCTTAAATTGCTGAGTCTTTTTTATATGTGTATCCTAAAATCCTACCAATCTTCTCTAGAAGAGAAGAGCTGGCTGAACTGCATAGGTTATGTACATCTGCATGCCATAATGATACAGCAAATGTTACTTTTCTGATCCACAGACTGATTTGGCTTTCTGAATATCTCCTCTCAAAATAATTTTAGGATTCAGTAGAGTCTGTGTAAGTTTATATTATTAAATTTGCAGAGGTCATATATGCACACAATTTGAATATTGGTGGCTAAATTAGATTAAACAAATAATAATAGCCCATGTTCTATACAAAATCACTATTCCTTTTTTTTCTGAAATGTTAATTTCTGAAGGTACTTAGAAGCATTTTTGCTGCAGCCTGTTAGAAATATTTATCAGGAAGGTGCATACAGGATTATATCTAAAATTTGCAGCAAGTGGGAGGAGTATTTGTTAAAAATGAAATGTGATGTGTTAATAAGATCTGGTGCTACTGATGTTTTACAGCATATCTTCAAAACAAAGAGATTTTTTTTTTTAACCTCAATTGATAAAGTATTTTTGACCATGTATGATATATAACATTCAGTTTTCTAAGCAATCGTATATGAATTATATAAGGGGTTATTTGTGTCTAGCAAACATAGCCTTTTCATATCAACTGTTCTGTTCTTCAATGCATATCTTAAATGAAACATTTTATGCTACCAACAATAAATAAAATAGAAAAATGGCAACTATTCCATTACAGATCTTTTCAGTTTCTAAGATACTTCTTAGGTGATAACTATTTTGATTTGCTTTAGTCTGCTTCATAAATAACACTAAAGAATTTATTAATCACTGACTGAACTAACATTCACATACCTAAGATCACTTTTCTCTATTTAGTCTCTTCTTCTCTGTGTGTTCTCAAATTTTCTGTTCATTTTGATTCCTGCTGCTGTGTTCTCCATTACCAGTAGTAGTCTGCTCTACTTCCCTAACTTCTAGTTGTTAACAACCAGAAGTTTGGGAAGAAGGAGTTCCAAGAGAGTCTCCTGAATAATGAAATCTAGTCTATTTCATTACAGGTCACAAAGAAACAAGAATTTTGTTAAGAGAGTTCACCACAATCTATCTGCGATAGATATCTGCGATATATCTGCGATAGACCCTGCCACTTCTCTTGGTGCAAAGAGAAATTTCCCTATACCCTGGAGACAACTTAAAGACTCACAGTAAAGCACCAGAAGCCAAATCTACACTATGCTACAGGAAGAGAGTGGAAACTTTGTAAGCATCACAAGCATCCTAAACTCTCAGAATGGAATCTGTTAACAAAAACTCCGAGAATGACCTTAGGATGTTAACTGAGGGCAAAGACCCAACTGACAGTCTGAGCTGGAGATAAACATCCTCCTTTTTTACCTCAAAACAGCAATCTGATAAGGACAGAAAGCAGTCAGGACTGCTTTATATATCCATATATATCTCCATATATATCCATATATATCCATATATATTGTGTCTAAGCGTGACTACTATTGTGTCTAATTACTGTACCACTGAAAAGTTATAGTCTGTCTTTCAAAGCTTAGAGATACCAAAATTGTTGGACACCAGAAAATTCAAGGGAGAAATTGTTTTTTTTATTCTCCCATTTACTGAAATATATCTTCAGGAATCATAGAATTGTAAAATCAGAGAATGGTTAGAGTTGGAAGGGACATTTAAAGTCATCTAGTCCAATGTCCTTGCAGCTAGCAGGGACCTCTATAACTAGATCAGGTTGCTCAGTGCCCTGTCCAACCTGACTTTGAATATTTCCAGGGATGAAGCCTGTTCCAGTGTCTCACCATCCTCATTGTAAAAGATTTCTCCCTCGTATTCAGTCTAAATTTTCCTTCCTTTGTTTAAAATAATTTCCTCTGTCCTATTGCAACAGGCCTTGCTGAAATGACTGCCCCCTTCTTTCTTATTAAGCTCCCTTTAAGTACTAATAGGCCACAATTAGGTCTCTCCAGAGCCTTCTCTTCTCCAAGCTGAACAACTCCAACTCAGTCTTTCCTTGTAGGAGAAGTTGCCCATCCCTATGAGCAATTTTGTAGCCCTCCTTTGGACCCATTCCGACAGGTTTATGTCCTTGTTATGCTGAGGACTCCAGGTGAGATCTCATCAAAGAGTAGAGTAGTAGAATCACTTCCCTTCATCTGCTGGCCATGCTTCTTTGGATTCAGCCCAGTATTCTGTTAGCCTTCTCTGCTGACAGTGCATATTCTTGGCTCATGTTAAGCTTTTAGTCCGCTAGTAACCCCAGATCCGTCTCTGCAGAGCTGCTTTCAATCACATCATTTCCCAACCTGTTTTGATATCAAGGATTGCCTTGACACAGCTTCAGGACCTTGCTTTTGGCTTTGTTGAACCTCATGAGTTTCACATAGGCCCACTTCTCAAGCTTATCTAGGTCTCTCTGGATGGAATCTCATCTCTTGGGTGTATCAACTGCACCACTCAGCTTGGTAGCATCTGTAGACTTGCTGAGGGTGCACTTAGTCTCACTGCCTATGTCATTGATGAAGATATCAAAGAGCACTGGTCCCAGTATGGACCCTTGAGGGACACCACTTGTTAACAATATATATTTAGACATCATGTCATTGACCACTACCCTCTGGATGTGAAAAATCCTTCCCATAAGCTTATCATGTCTGGTCCTATGATAATTTTGGTGACTACACCTTCCTGTTTCTTTCAGACTGCTTTAATAGCTAAAAATTTCCATTTAAATTCTGCAATTTACTACTCAAAAATAGTGTGAATTGTAACAACTACTGTTTCCAAAGCTTTGGAGAACACTGTAACTCTTATCAAGGTCAAGGTATAAAAGCCCTTGATTTCTTATGATATTCTATTTCTTTTATATGTCACAGAGACATAGGAACACACTAGGAATTTGAAAAGAGGTGCTGTCAGGCAGGGAAGTGAATGCTGTTTTATAAATGGTTTGTGTAGAATCTCTTCCTGAACTACCGGGCACACAGAATGTGGTTGATCTAGAGGTCAGACATTTTATTTTTTGCTTCAAAAGGGGAGGTGTTAGGAAGGCATATCTTCACTGCTGAATGTTAAACATAAAGTTCTCACAGCTTTCTTTTAAGCATAAGGTCAGGTGTTGAAGCAATTACTGTCAACAAACACTTCTAAATTAACAATTTCTTACTGAGAAACTCTATTCCCTTTCGGCACCAATGTTTATAGTCCATGTAATAGATATTAAAAAAATTGCAGTGTGTAACAAAAATCATAATTTCAAAACTACTAACATTAATAAGAAACTAGCATTTATTTAACTTTCTTAATCTAAATTAAATACTTTCTTGTCCCTCAGCTTCTTTTACTGTTAGCTCTACATGTACAAATAAAGTCAAAGAACAGCATAGAACCAAGCACAAGCACCTGAAGTCTGGAGCATTTGATGATACAGGTAAAGATGACTATCAAAAGTAAAGACTGTGTCTTGAAAAATGGCCTGAATTTTTGAGACTTCCACTATGTAGTTCACATAGCCTCATAAACTTACCATATGGTTACCTCTTGGGGCATGTCTACACAAATTGGTTTATCTAAAACTGAGATGCACTGGAGCAAAAGCTGCATTGTAACTGCTCTGATGCAATTGCATCTGAGATAACGGCCAAAGCATGCTGCTTCTCAATTATTATTTCTACATGAGGGAAATTTGTTTCAAAATATGTACTCCACCATTGTATATATGTATTTACATATATATATGCATATACATTTTTCTTTAAATGTCTTTCAACAGTATCCAGCATAATCTTCATAATTATTTTGGGAACTGAGTTTAGACTAATTGGTCTGCATGGGCAAGCCAGCGCTGTTCACTGGGTATTTCTTCATGTCCTTTTTATAGATAGGAATAATATTGGCCAGCTTCCAGTCAGCAGGGACCTCCCTAGACTCCCAAGACCTTTGGCAGATGTTAGAGAAGGGGTCCTGCCATAACATCTGCTACTCTGGGATAAATTACATCAGGCCTCATGGACTCGTGAACACTCAGCTGAAACAGTTGGCCCCTTACAATTTCAATGTCCACCACTGTCACTGTTCCCAGGAGACTTGTGGCCCTCCAACTCAGGGGACTGGACAACCAAGAGTCTATAAAAATTATTAAAGACTGAGGCAAAAGCCACACCGAATGCTTCTGCCTTTTATTTGTCTGATTTGTCAGATGACCACCTTCAACAAGTGTAGGTACAATGTTTTCTTTAGACCACCTCTTGCTGTTAACATACTTTAAAAAGTCGTTATCAGAAGCTACACTGTCCAGCTTCAATTCTAATTGAGTTTTGGTCTGAGCTTTGGCTTTTTGTGTCTTCTCCCTGCATAAACAAACCACAGCTCTGCAGTGTTCCTGTGAAGCCTGACCTTACTTCCAGAGATCATATAGTTTATTTTTTTCTTGAGCTTCATAAGGACTTATCTGTTCAGCTGTCTTCTGTCCTGCTTGATTGACACAGTGATTAAAACTAATTTGAGATTATACTGTTTACATTAATGATTAGATTAGATTTTCCAACCAGACTTGAAAGTGTAAGTTGCAGTTCTGCCTCTTAGCTTCAGCCAAGAGTACTTTCCGATCCGTCAAACTTGTTTCCCTAAACTAGTTCTGAGTGTTGCTTGATGCAGTACTTGTCAATTTTTTTTGCAGGAGATGCAGTAGTAAATGAAGAAAGAGCTAACTAAATGCAAATGTAGGTTGCAGCCTACAAGGCTTTCTCAGCTTTCTTGCTCTGAAAAGAATACAGTTACAGGATTGATCTATAATGTAAAATATTTCCCCACTCCCAAATTACACATTGTAGAAGTTTTGCAGAAGTCTATTAATTATATACTTGGAGTGTGAATTTTGTCAGTGAAGACAGCTGACTTATTCTCCCTAATTAGGCTATGTACTTCGTTTCACATCTGTACTGTATTAAGTTAAAGAGCAATCCACTTAAACTGAAAATAGTCATTCTGAACCTTCACTTACTATAAGCATTATTGTAGAACTGAGCTGTACAGAATTCACACCTGTTTTGCAAATGCTTTAGTTAGCATGCTCATATTTAAAATTGAAGTTGGACCAATGTATTCTGTCCTAGAATACCAGAATGTCCTGATTCTCTTGATACAGCATCTGTGTGAAAATAGAAGTACACTAAGCAAAATCAGTGAGAATGTCTGTAATTGTTATGACAGCATAATTACTCAATTAGAAGAAGAAAAGACATCTACATAATAAGCACTTAGTCTGGCACCAGTCTTAGTTTGCACTTTGTCTTTGTTAAAGTTGGTACCCTCTTTTTACTTAGCACTGACAGTGAAATGTTTCTGTTACATTTACTAAGTATTTTCCATGATTTATCCATACAGTCCTGTGAAAAACAGTGTGGCATGTGGTATTTAACTGAAAATGGACCTCCTGCTCACACCCTAATAAAATCTACATCCTAAGGACTTCACTGCCAGCGTCCAAGCTTGCTAGGCCCTGGCAGATGAACCTTAGGACTAAAGGGTGGGTCCAGCTCTGCACATGCTGTGTCTCCCTTGCGCAGGCTCGAGGGTGCTATCCGCTATCCTTCTCTTATCAGCGCGCTTGGAAAAGGCTCTGATGAGGAGCGTGGGTGGAGCCCTCCCTGGATCTTTGTTTGCAAAGCCTAGCCATACATACTTCCTGCTGAGAGGTCATAGGAGCTTAATTAAAGTGCTGCAAAGACAAAAAAATAATCACCTGAATCAAAGACAATGATTTGAAGCACTGAAAAAAAAGTATTTGGGTCCCCTGTGCAGACAGTAGAGAAATAAAAATGCACTCAAAACCTCTGAGGAGTAATTCCATGTTCCTACTTGGATTACTAACTAGTGTTGTAAAGGCCCTGTGCACTGGCCCTCCCAAGATGCCCTGTGTACAATGAGTGGGAGCTCTTTATGGTGGAGACCATATAACTGTCAGAAGTTATGACAAAATCCTACCATAGCACAACAAGGGCCAGATCAATTTTTATCCTGCCTGTACTGGCCTAGGAAATTGCAGCAATTGCTTTCAGGTATTTACAGATAAGAGGATGCAATGTATCTGCATACCCAGGGTTAAAACCATGTATTTGAAATAATCTCCACTGAGAAAATTCTTACTACCATAGCTGAATTATTATTTTATATAAGGAAATTCTCAAGTTAATAAGAAGCAAGAACTTAGTTACTATCAACACAAACCAAGTGAATAAAAACTATCTTTATCTAGTTTTCGTTAGTGTATGTCTCTCACCTTAAGACTTGTGTTACTGTTTTCTTGGATTTAATGACATTAAATTTTAAAACGATGTTCACATCAAAAGAAGAGTTCATCTCTCTTTAAATTTGTGCTATGGGATTTTGTGCCACTACGTGAAGCCCACCAAGAACTCAGTGAGTACTAGCATTTAACCTTTAAAATCTGTTATCATTGAATCACATTGATATCAAAATGCCTTTTACAGTCAGGCAAAGTTTTGGAATTCAGACTTTAAAAAGCATTAGAAGCAGAAAAGAATAATTTAAACTGATCTATGACCATGCTTACTTCGCAAATTAAATAAAATGACAAGAAGTTTGGGAGTATTGAGTGTATAACATTTTTCTCCATTAAAAAATATGCCAATATACAATACCAAATAAAATTAGAATACAAATTTAATGAGATAAGTTTCATCGTAGATTACTTAAAATATAGAATTGTTTAGAAAAATTTGTTTGATCAAACATATCCTTAGATTAAGTTTTAGAGGCTTCACTTCCTTGTTTGTTTTCCCTTGAATTCATCATGCTTATTTTGGGCTTCGAAGTGAGACGTACAATTTAAAAGTTTCATCTCTTTTAGCTTCCTCTACAGTCAACAAAGAGATGTTGTCTGCTCCACCTAGTGATACAGTTTGCTACACTCATTACCAGGCTGCATTTCTGTCTTCTGAAGCAATTTACTGTGAAGCTTTTCCCTCAGCTCTGAGTGGCAGCTTCTTCCGGAGAAAGAGAATGACTATATGTGTTTGCCTTATATTTGATACATCAAATAACAAGTAAAATATTTCATTTTAAGAAATCAGGAAATCTACTATGATCATTTTTCACCAAGTTTGACTACTTTCCTCTTTTCCTTGCACCAGTTGATTTTACTGCACAGGTAGATATGAACAGTAAAATGTATCCTGCCATTACATAGATTTAGTGTGTGTTTATTTTTAAAGTGAGTTTTGGAGATGTCATACCTACTGTGTAGAGCTGCAGCCAATACATATGAGGAACATAAAGTCAATAAGATCAAGATTCAGTCAAATTTTGAGTTTGTTTAGTAATTAATAAATAAAACAATAATTTCAATAACAGCTAGCATCCATTTGCCTATCAAAATAGTACTATTTGCAGCCCGGAGACACGTATTGAGAACAGTTTAGGCCTGGAAAACTGTTTTTGGATGTTTGAGCATGTACCTAACATATATGCCTCTGATTTAAAGAAATCCGTGAGATGTATGTCAGTAAAGTATTATTTCTTGTTACTTTCTGAGGTTATGGGCCTTGCAACTTTATATAAGCCTTATCATCGAATGGGAAAAATAACAGACAGAAGAGACAGTGGGAGAGGGACAAAGTTTTGAAAGGCAAAATCAGTTTTCTTTAGTAAGACATCTGTTTGCATTCAAACACTGGATGTAAATTGAGTACATTATGATCACACTATATAAGGAAGTGCAGAACTAGAACATACCCAAAATCATAGGAAAATGTTTTCATCCTTATATTTTATATCTAAAAATTCTCTGTAGAAATGAATTAAATTTCAGACAAATTTAAGTATTCAAAAAAACTGTAATGAGTGAAGTTCATGCTTTCAGAAATTAGTTTAGGATCTAGATTAAAATAGAAGAGAATAAAGAAGTTAAACCAGTGCATACATGAACAGGTAGATGTGTTCTTCTCCATTAGAGTGTGATACTGTAGCTATGCAAACAGAAATGAATTGACAATTTTGTCCTGTAGGCTCATCACATGCTGACATTTATGCCAATAAAACTTCATTCATAAACTTGGAGTTACTCCCAATTTTTGTACTACTGAAAAGAGAATCAGATCTATTGATTTTGTGACAAACTGCTAATGGTTCTTTAAAGGTGTCCTGCTTTTAAATGAGTGTAAGGGTTGATTGCTTCCATATTGCATACTCATTGCTTCTTTCTGTCCTTGACCTTTATCTGAGAGACACAATTCAAGATGACTTCATAACAGAATTTTCAGGGGAGTCTACATCTGGTATTTTGCAATTTCCCTTTGGTTTACATTTCACAGGAAAAAAAAAAAAGAAAATAACAAAGAAAAGTAGATTAATGACATTACCATTTATGTATGTATGTATTCAGTGGATTTCAGTATATGCATACACAAAAATAACAAAAATGAATGAATGGTGTTTAAATAGTTCAGTTAAAACTTTTTTATTTGATGCATCAGTTTTCCCTGAGTATTTTGCATCTTTCATTGTGATGTTTTCATTTTTTTTTTCTAAAAGTCATTTTGAGAGTCATAATCTCATCCCCAATATTGGGACTTTTATTATGCAGAGAGCAATGACAACCTGGAGCATGTCAGGAGATTTCTAAGAAATATCATCAAGTGAATATTGCCCATGTGATGCAAAATCTTTCTTTGCTAGACAAATTAAGGACTCCAGTTTCAGACTTGTCTGCCTGTGACAATATATAAGTAATTCATCACTTATGAGCAAGTCTGTCTCTCAAAGATTTCTGATCATCTACCTCCCTTGTACCTAGGCTAAGCTATTTGCTTGTCTGTTGAAACAACTTCAGTCTCTGTGACTGAACTACCATTGATTTTGCATCTGGCTTTTGAAATTTGCCCCTAAAAGTCAGAAGGAAATGTTCCTTAGCACCACTGCATATTTTTCCAACATATCTCCATTCCTTTCTTCCATTACATTTCAGAGTTATATTCTATTTTTAACTTGCTTATGTCAAATATTCTCGCTTTTCTCCAAAACTCTATGTCCCTTTTTACACTTAAGTTGACAATATCTGTTGTTGCTACTTTCTAAAACAATTGTTAGTGAGTCTGATTTTTTGCAAGAACAGCTTTTCATTGTAAAAATACTGTGAGTTTTCATCAGGAATGAATGTATAAAAGAATTAAAGGTTAGTCAAATACCTGAGAAATATGCCAAGCTTTTTTAGCATAATTGCTCCATAGTAAATTATGAAGGAACATTTGAAAAACAAAATTTACAGTGGAAAAAGGTATAATTACATATATTATCTACGACTGAGCACTGATGCTGAATTCCTAACTGAATGAGTGCAAGATTTAAAGAAATTAAATAAATAACAGCAAATATAAGTTCTCTCTAATTTAATTTCATATTTGAAAACAACTCATCAAGTAGTACTCTCACTTTTAAAATATTAATTTATAATACATTTTTATCTTATACTAATGTGTACTGATAATTATCTATTACTTATATAAAATACACTAAATCAGGAGGATTGACCTAGTGAGTGGATGTCAGCAATAGCAACTTCAAGAAGCTTGTTTCAAGAAGGAAGTTTGGCTGGTTCATGATTCATTTTTTTGTTGCTGTTAAAATAACCCCCTGATATCACATCTTAACTCTGTATAGAATCTATAAAGCATGGAACCCTTGGAAATGACATTACTAACATCAACAGAGATGGAAAAACCAACCAACCAACCAAAAAAACCCAACAAGGTTGAGGTTGATAAAAACTGATTCAATAACACGCAGACTGTCTTTCTCCAGTACTAAAGAAAAATATTAGCCAACACTAGGTTTGATTCTACAGCTCACTGCTTTGTTTACTTTCTGAATTTCATTTATTCCTCTGAGTTGTCTAAATAAATAGTTTCATTACCCAGAAGAGTTTATAGTGCAGTTGAAAATGAGTATTCACTGAGAGTCTGAGAGATTTCAATTCATTCCTAATTGACACCATACTCAACAAGTCTCAGTTAAAGTGAAAGTTACTTTCTGCAATGAATATTTTATGTTTTGAAGAGTCCAGTAATAGATTGAACGCATAACTAAAAAAATATTTTTAACATGTAATTATGCAGGCTGCAACTATAACCAGTGGCATAATATGTGCCTGTGCATGTGTGCATTTAGAATGCACTCATTGCAAGATGAAAAGCCAATTAATTACTTTATTGCATAAGAAATGGCAACCTTGCCCAAAATGATTACATTCAGTTTGTTTCAAGTTTATGTCTTTACCTGTTTCACAAAGCAAAAGTAGGATCTCACAGTGATTCAACCCAAGGTAAGAAAGAGACATTTCCATTACTAGTAATGCAGAAAGAAAATTGTCTGGTATTAGGAATTTATTATTTTCTTCAAAATTGTTTGTTAGTATTACATGCAAAAAGAAATAATTATAAATACATTTTGGATAATTTGGTTTCTAACTTGTGGAAGATTTTTTGGTTTTGCCTGCTTTAGTTCTACAATTAATTGTCCTGTGCACACTAGTTTTCTATTATTATTTCTTTTGCAAAGATACACTGACTTCAGTAGGATTTTCAATAGGATAACGTGACATTAGGTGCCTTTGGATGAATCCCAACATGATACATAATACAGTGATTTTAAAGCTGTTTCATCTGCACTAAAAAGTAATGCTAGGAATAGATCGGTATTGGCTGAGGCTGTAATCTATAAGTCCCTGCATCTGAACAAAGAATGTATGAACTTCTGCAATCTCTAGACTTTGATTAGTGGATAAGTTAGTGAAGGAGAATTCTATTTTTCTAACAAAAAACAACTAAACTAAACTAAAGAGACAATTAGATGCAAATATTGAATTTTATTCATACTAATTTCATAATTATCAGTTCCAATTTCTAGTTTTCTGTTGTTTTTAAGTAAAACATCCAATCACTGGTCTCCTATAGTCATAGGATTTATTTTACAGTCATCTTTCAATGAGACTCTTGTCCTGGTGTCTGTAGCAGATATGTAGCAGCAGTGGTCAAGGGCTATTAGCTTCTACATCTTTGAACATGCCCCCCATGTTTGCCATATATATTGCACTAAGATTTGAGATTTTTATATTTAACTGAGTTCTAGATGAGGGAATTTAAATTTTGTTCAGTTCTTCATTGTACTTTCCTGCGTACTGCAGAGGTACCATTCAAATTAGGTATGTTGAAGGAGGACTAAAATCAGTTACAGATCTAATGGCAGAAAAAGGAAAGCAGAATTCAAATTAGAGCCTTATTTATTAGCTGTCTGAAAACACAGTCTGGTTGTATCTTTGTACATTTCTAGTATGAAAAAAAGAAAGTAAAATGTTTCCCTTCCCTCCCTGCTTCCTTCAAACAAAGGAATAATTAGGTAAATAAAAATTATTCCTTAGGGCACTATAAGGCAACTCAGAGTTCTGGCTGTGATTGAGTAGTTTGTCTAAAAACACTGTAATGCTAATTATTAATGTTTAGAGAATTTGCAAAAAAAATTAGGTTCTATTTCACTTAACACCAATAAAGAAATGTACGTGTGTACACATGCAAGATTACACGTATTTGCATACAAAACTTAAAGTCGTAGATAACCAAACATTTCATCTATTTCTCACAGGATAAAATATTTCATAAAATGTCTTTAAGGCTTTCAAAATGGTGATTAATTGTACAACACAACTTATATTACATTTTTTCTATGTTGTAACTATATAGCCCTGAAAGACCCTTAGCTCTAAATGTCATAAAAGTGATGCTGTAACGAGTATTATCATTCTGGATGTTATTCATTATCAAGCTTGTACTGTGGAGTTTGAGTTGACAATGTTTCTCTTTCTGTGTTCTCTCTAACTAATTCAAGAGAAAACAATTCTCCTATTTGAGCAACAGTCGATAGCTAGCTACATTACAGGAATTAAAATGAATATAAATAAGCTGCTAAAAATGAATTCACACTGTTAAGTTTCACCTAGGATTATGACCTGGCACTACAGAAGAATTAATGCATGACTTGGAATGCATTTATTAGTGTATAATATATTAGTACCTCGGATACTTTCAGATGATATAAGACATGAAGAGAATATTATTATACAAACACATGTGCATGTAGCAGCATGATATTCCTAATTTGGAATAAAAGGATAAAAATTTCCCCTTTAACTAAAAAAGCTGAAATTCTTGAATGAATTATAAGCTATATGTATACTGACTGGAGGTTTTCAAGACATCTGTGTGTTGTACCAGGACACTAACTTTCATAACAAATGAAATTTGATCATCTGTTAAATGTTTGGTGTGATATTTTAGTCATAATTTTAGACGCCACTATAAAACCTGTTGGGGGGGAAGATTGCTAGAATAAAATCTGCAGAAAATATAAAATGAAAATATATTTTAACATGTTTCTTTACTTCTATAAATTTTGAAACTTCCATAGCTCATAAAAAAGGCAATTTAGTATGATATACAAGGTTCAATGCCAGTGAATGACAGTCCTAATTAGCATAACAAATACATTTAGTTATTGAATGCCTGAATCCCCTTTGTCATCCCCAAAAGTAAAAGGATCTAGGTTTGAACACTGATTGAGGTCAAGTAACATTATGTAGGATATTATGAGGCCTAAAAAGTAGCCCAGGATCTAAGTAGCTAATGAAGAAGTAACTACCCTAACCATGTCTGCATATTTAACTCAAACAGGACCAGCTGCAGTCTGAATGCCTTCTGTTTGGAGGAGATCCATTCTGTCAAAATTAGTACTGTCACATGCACTCTTCCATCCATGCTTAGCCCAGATGAAAATACTTCAGAAAAGCTTTATTTTGGTTACACCTGGTAAAGCTCTAGTGAGGGAGAATCCTGTTGTTCCTAATGTATTTTCACATTACAGTTATTTCATATCTCATCTGTTTGTTCTTTCTTTGAATATTTCTACAGAGCAATGCTACTAACTTATTTCAAGAACACACGACCAGATAAAACTGCATAATTAAAGATGTAGGTGATTTACATAGATTTATGATGCCTGTTTTAGTCACTGTTCATTTGATAGGCATTTATAACATTATATTTTTCTTTTTGCTTTATACAGCACATGTACACTGATTCTTTGTTGTGTTGAGGCACTGTATAGCATAAACGTCTTTCAACACCTTAAATAATTGTTTCCTAAACTAGGGAGTACCAAAGTAAATAAGAGAAATTATATTCAATGTTGTCTAAGTCAGTCAGAGGAAAATAGATTAAGAAGTGATGATATTTATATCACTACTAATTATAATAGCAATAATTAAGTTCAACAACTTTAGAAAAGTTGGCTTAGTCCTACTTAAAATTAAACAAATAACTTATGCTTGGCTAAGAAAGCAAAGAAAACAAATTTTACTAAAGTAACGAAGAAATTAAAGCAGCAGACTGTCCAGGAGAAAATATTTCAGGAGTCATGGATTATCAGCCTGAACACAATGTACCCAGGAGTATCTGTAATACTTGCAACTTTTGCCCATTCCCTAATTGCAATTCTTGTGGCCAAATATAAAACTGATAGAGCAGATGGACTTAAATGACTTCCAATTTAGGACTGGATAAAGATTACTTGAGCTTTTCATCAATCACACCCAAAAATTCGCATCAGCTCTGTATGCCCGAGGTAATTTTTCACCTGCCTCTAAACAAATTGTGTTTCATGTTCTTCCAAAATATATCTTGTTCAATCATAAGCAGTCATTTCCAGTTCCAAATGTTATCATCCCATTCTATTAAAAAACATTTCAGACATAAAGTATTTTCTTGAAGAATACTGATACTCACTCTGAGTTCTATTAATAAAAAAATCCACAAGAAACCTAACAAAAAAAAAAAACCCAAGCAAAAAACTTTTTAAAAAAGTGAATATTTTTACACCCAGTCTTTTCCCTCCTATGTCTTTATGATATAGGACAAAAAAACCCACCCCTGTGTTCTATCCAATACTGATATTTTTTTCTTCTGTGATAGATCTATTTGTCTACTGTTTATCAGTGGTACGGAATTATGATTGAAAATGACTGTTCTTTGAAAAGAAGGAGGAATTATGAACCAATATGAATAATTTTAAGTCTGTTTCTAATACTTGATGGAATCTCAAAGACAGAGATTGGAGAAAGGAATTTTATGATCATAAAATAAGGGATAAACTGTTAAGTTATAACATACGATGTCAGTGTTTATAACAACTTACACAACAGCAAAATAAAATACCTTCTCATTTTAATTTTGAGTTAGATAACATATTATAATTATATAATGTCCTTCACAGACAGAACTCTAATCTACTAGGTCACAAATTCAGATAAGAAGGGTTGAAGTTCTCTCAGCCCAGATGGGCTCCCTCAGCCTTACTGTCAGGTCAGCAAGGCAAAGTGGCTTTTTCCTGTATGGCAACTTACACATACAGTCACCTTTAGATCCCTAGAAAAGTATGCTTCATGTCTCTTCCCATGCTGCTCGCTGACATCTCTTCACTCTGAGGGCCGTGTTAATTGCTACAGGGAGGAAGCAACTCTTGCTCTCTGAGAAAGTTTTGCCCAAACCTGAGTACTGCAGCCAAAAGCAATCCAAGAGGCAGCCTCTGCCTTCTCTGCTCAACACTTCTGTTTGACCAGAATGAGTAGCACTTAAAAACCCCACAGAGCATATGACAACCTAGTAAACTGGATCTAGAACAATGGTCTTAAAACACCATCTTTTTGTGATTACAATGACTCTGATAAGTCAGTGGAGAAACACAGACTTGGGGAGATAAATTTATCAAAAGAAGGATTTCAGGAGGTCTTATATACTTTTCCGATAGATTTGTTGGAGTCATTTGCTTTTTAATTTGTTTCATGTTGTAAGATTTCCTTAAATGTTCTGAAGTTCAGTGGCATCCTAGTACCTTTCATCTGGAATCTGAGGAACTGAAATAGTAAACTACTTCAAAGGCTTAGAATGTTTTACATTACTCCACCTTGGAAATGGTTTGAAGAACAACAAATAAGAACATTGAACTTCTAATTTTCCTACATATTCCTTTCACTTTTCTGTTTGTTTTCTTTCTTCATCCTTCATAAGAGGAACATCTTATGATAGGAACTCAAAATTAGAATATGTAAATAGAGATATGTACTTTAAATTACCCCTTTGGAAAATTTTCCATACTGCTTGAACATCCTAGTGTGTCATTCTTTCCATGAGACATTGTTATTTGTTGTACTTTCTTAGTTTGGGAAACAGTATACTAAATTATTTTAGTCTATTTTGGATACCAAATGTAGGAGATAGGAGCTCTGCCTAAGTTATTTGTCATCTCTGTATTTGAATGTGTTCCAAATTGGGGTTGAATATAGTTTGCCCTTTTGATTCATATGTTTTATGTACAACAAGTTACAGTTATATACATGGGGACAGAATTATGTCAACTGAGTTATTACTATTCAGTGAAGAAAATGCATAAAATTTGCTGGTTATGTAGTCTTTCCAATTTAAAACCAGTGACAAGTGGAAGGTAAGATGCATTTATAGAAGACTTTATTCTTCTGAACAAGAGGTTTAGTTTTGCTTCTCTAACATTATTTAAAGGGCAAGCTAAGAACATAGTGAAGAAAAATAATGTATCTTCATTCCTTCAAATAAAAAGAATGACCTTTTCCTGAAACCTGAAGTAATCTGTTTTTCTGTAAGTATTTCATATTGTGAGGTTTGTATCATGTGAACTAGCAGTGGGAGTAGAAATGTTACTACTGAACAGATATATATAATAGCTCTAAAATCTAATGTCAAAAAGATAAAATAGCATGCTGAAAGGTTAGTTTTACTTGAAGTATGTCCTAGGAAATCATGTGCTACGGCCTTATCAGCTTACTTCCACAAAATGAATTCTATAAGCTTGCATAGTTAGGGAATTGGGAAAACAGTATGAATTTTCTTTTGTTTTCCTATGTTAATGGTTAGACCTCCACTCTTATGGTATACAATGCTTTAAAAAATAAATAATGACATTGAAGTTTTCATGTGTGAGGGAATAAATAAATGGAATGATCTGTAAGGCCAAGTTAATGCATAAAAAGAAATAACCAAAGCGCAGCTGGAGACTAAGCAGGAAAACATGTTTTAGCCACAGGACAAATCAAATTGCCAAAAAGAAACACAAATTTGAATAAAGAAAAAGAAAATCTTGCCCTATATACAAAAGAAAGTCATATAAAATTAATCTTCCTTATGTCCCATGAAAGACTGAACAGTGAAAATTAAATCTCACAATTAGTAACACAGCTGCACAGTAATGACCACACTCCAAAGTGATGGTAAACGCACTCCAGGGTATCCTAGCACTTCATCCACTTTAAAATAAATAAATAAATAATAAGAAGAGAAATAAGAATCCCTCTAGAGAGAGAAAAAAGAAATATGTAATGAGAACTCAAGACAGACTAGTGCTAAAAATAGCACAATATGATTTACAGTGATTAAAATATAGATGAAAAGAATAGAGTTTCTGTTGCCTTTTTCCATCCCACAATCAACAAGAAGAAAAACTCTCTGGGAAAATTGAGTTGAAGATATCTGACTTCATTTCTTATCCCTCAAGGAAGGTCTTACAGCTAGACATGCTATTTTCCACACCACAGTTTAACTTTTAATTAAAGAGAAGAGAAACACATCTTTGTATCTAGGGGAAAAAAAAATCAAATCAATTTTCCTTCAGTAGAGGGAAGCCTTAAGTGATATAATCATATTATCTAACTTTCCTGTATTTGATACAGAAAAGGTATTTGCCTCCAACAAAGTCTGTGCAAGAAAAAATGCAACAATCATCTGTAAATTAATACAACAGTAGCAAACAAATTACTGACTGACCAAGAACACAACACCCTACCATTGCAATAATTTATGTAGTTTTTTTTATTAACTGTGTTTCTGAAGCAACCACACAGAATTCTCACCATACACAGTAAGTAAGGGCATTAATGTGTCGTGCAGTCAAAGACAATAAAAGGAATAACAAAATCCCTCCAAGTACAGAAGATTTCATTCTATCCAAATCAATATAAATACTACTAAGCTGATTGAATGCATCTTTAAATTGGTAGTAATCAGGATATAGGTGCAGCATGTATTTCTGTGTCTTTTTATGGTGTATGTTGTATGACAGATGAAATTTTTCACTAAAAATTTTGCAACTATGAAGCATTAGATTGTTAATCTTGGTTTTGAAAAGAAACCTGAAAAAAGGTTACCCAATAGTAAAACTATAATAAAAAGATAGCAGTGATTTATTTTCATTTATATTGAGCTTGACTGTGTAAATTCTTGAACAGTTTTCCCCATAAGCTAAGTGTTTTCCGTTCTACTCTAAGACCACAGTGTAAATGAAATTAGAAGTAGAGAAAATACTTCTCAAATCAACCAAAAGCTCTTAAGATATCTAAGGGTCAATATCTAACTATGTTTGTAATAACTTCTAATGAAATTAATAAAAGCATTATTACTCTATGTACTTAAAAAAATAAATAAATAGGCAGGAAAACCCCATGCATTTCTGAGTAGATGTGAGTTTAAGATCCATACTTAACATGCAAACAAAGCTATATACTTCTATATTTAGCAATGCCTTTTCTACTTAGCAGCAGTAACTTTGGTGAATCAGAGAATATAGCTTTTTACAGAATCACAGAATTTGGGGCAGGATTAGTCTAAGAAGCTTAGTTACCATGACTCTTGTACTTAGTATTCACATTCAGTAAGATTTGTTATGTACTCCCTCCTCCCCTACCACTTTAGTTTTATCATTCTGTTTCTTCAACAGAAAGGAAAATTAACAACTTCCAGACATTAATATTCTCCTATAGAATATAATAGAATACAGAATATAACATCCCATTCAAAATCATAACCACTCACAGCCTCTTGAGTGCAGCCTTGCAATCTCCTTCATGTCTATGTCTTACAGACCTTTAGTTTAATAGGCAATGAAAGAATAAATAGAATAGTAGAAAAAATATTTCTCACATAGACAGTTGAGCCTGAGAGTAAAACTATAGAATTTAACTAAAGATGGAATACCCTCTTCTTCCTTTGTCAAAAAGAAGGTCTTCTTCCTTCTGCTCTCCTTGCTGGCTTCCAGGAGCTGTTTCCAGGTACTGAAGTGAAAAGCGGATTTGGATCTCTGGTTCAAGGAGTTGTCTTTGTCCTATAACACATGATATCCTATTGTGAAGCACATCAGATAGGAATCCTCCTTTGCAATACGCTGTGGACACCAGTTTTGAGTTGTTTTTTTGGTTGTTGTTTTTTTTTTTAATAAAAACCCAGATATGTTGAGAAAATGAGAAAAGGGGGAAAAAGATTGCAGCAATGTCAATTATAACAGAAGAAAAGCTAAACTCTGTAAAATAAAGAAACCCTGATGCCTTAAAAGTACATGATTAGCCAAAGGGAAAAAATCAGGCTGTGTCAGAATGTGCACTTTATTCTGTGTATTCTGTGAGAAAAAAAATAAAGTTCTTGATTTGTACTTGTTTGTTTGCTGGCAGCTGTAATACTAGACATAATGAAGACAATATTAGACAGACTTGAGTTCACTAACGTTGATACAAAGAAACTTTACTTAATATTGAAGTTGTCATAGAAACTCTGAAGTGATTTTATGACTACCTTCTAATGCAGTCTTTTATGTTTACCATTTTCCTACTGGGTCTTACCTGTAACGCATCAGGACGTCAAAGAAACTGTTTGGCTTAAAGGCAGATTTTTTTAGGTAAACAAGAAGAAAAAACAAACCTAGAACTGATGTCCAGTGTTGTGCTAGTAATAGGAATATTTTCTTTTTGGTAATGCTAGATTCATGTTTTTTTCATTGCTTAGAATCTAAATTATTCGTCTCTATTTTCTAAAACTTACAGGTGAAGAGTCTAGAGCACAAGTCTTGTGAGGAGCAGCTGAGGGAACTGGAGATGAGGAGACTGAGGGGAGACAGTGTCACTCTCTCCAACTCCCTGAAATGAGGCTGTAGTGTGGTAGGGGTTGGTCTCTTCTTGCAGGACAAGAGGAAATGGCCTCAAGTTGCACCAAGGGAAGTTTAGATTGGATATCAGGAAAAAATTATTCACATAAAGAGTTGTCAGGCATTGGAAGAGGCTGAATAGGGTGTTTAATTGTAATGAATTTTTGTGATATATACTGATAATGAAAGCTAACAAATTTCACCTTCTATACATGAGTTTACTGTGCTAGAAGGAAATATCTCTGGATATACGTAGCTGAGGTGGGGTTTGTGCTGTAATACCAAATTAGATGGAAATACATTACCCTTGAACTTCAGAACATGTCCTCTGCTTCTTAGAATCAAATTACTGCATGAGATTCCTCCTGCCTGATTGCCTGTGCAAAATAGCAGTACAATTGGCATCTTTACTATCAGGCTCTGAGAAATGAAGTGATTATAGCCTTGACAGTGTAGCATGGAAAATTTTGCATTTCCTGTTGTTGATGTGAGAGACTTCATTTTTTTCATCTCCAGTGTCTTTCATCAGCTCCCCAAGTTGTGAATCTGATTCCTTCAAGCTTGTTTTCCTAGATTCCTCACCAATTAAAAAATCTTAACATCTTGCAATGAAAAAGAGGGGGACATTTTCCTTTTTTTTTTTTTTTCAAATATTGATTCCTTGGAGAGCAAATTTCTATCCAGGAGTTAATTTGTGACCAACAAGAAGACGACTTAGTGGGATGTCAAAGAATCTAAGGATTAAGGCAGCCATTAAGATGTGAGAGCATCAAACTTTTAGTAGTTTTTCATTCTGTTGAACTCCCTATCATTCAATAAGTACCTGAAGTGCTTCAGTACTTGATTTGTTGTATTTGGTAGTTTTTTGCTGATGCTAGCTACACTACAGATGTAAAACTAATAATTTGGAGCATTCTGACAATTCTGGTTGCATTCCAAAACCTGTTGGTAAATACTGAAGTGTTTTGTAGGATGAGTATGCATTATACAGCGTGTATTTCATTGTACATTCCTCCAGCTTCTTATTTTAGCAGAAAACCAAATATATGAATTTCCCACGTTATGATTTGTAAAATATTTTACAAGACAAATTCAGAATTAATATCGTATATATATTTATATATAGTGTATGTAAAGATATTAGAAATTACAGTTTGTGTCAATCAAAATAAATAAAATGATGAACATGGATGTATTTTAATTCTTCCATATATATGTATATATACATGCATATGTGCATGCGTGTATGTGCATATATAGAAGAATGTGGGGTCTGTGTGCACAAATTCTTAAATTTAATTGTAATAGGGTTAAATAATCTGCTGAAAAGCACTTTCATTGATTTCTTTCTCAATGAAATTCTAATTCATTTATTACTGGCTTTCTTTAAGGAACAATATGATCCATTTCTAAAGCATGATTAAAACATAAGGAGGAATGATAAATTTTGAATGAATACATAGTGCAGGATGTCCTTCTTCAAAGTTAAGAAGTGAAAATCAATCCAGGTTCCATTGTGAAACAGCTTTTTCCATTCCCAAGAGAGCTGCAAATACTGTTGTCAATAATAGTACAAGAACCAATAACATTTTAAAGTGTTAAATCAGACAAGCAGATTTACAATTTAGCCCCAAAGCCAGAGGGTGATATTTTACATTTGAAAGCAAAGCCTCCCTTCCTAGCCTAGAAATCTCTAAAGACAAGGAAAGAGATGTGGGTTCAGGGCTAAAAGGTCAAAAGAATGGATGCTGACAGTCTAACAACAGGGCTGGATTTCTCACTTGGCTTTTATAGCTCCAAATTTAACTATTTTTTTGTGTGTCTGTTTGTTTGTTTGCTTGTTTGTTTTTCTGACAAGGTTAAATTGACTCTCTAAATGAAAAATATTAAAAAAATGCAAAATAATATTAAATACAAACTATTCTGTTTTCCAGTTATGTGGAACTAGGAGAAATGTTTAACTGCTTTTAATAGTCCATGAAACTAGAGCTAGTTAAAAAAAAAAAGACAGAAAATACTGATCCAGAAAAATCCAATATTTCAGGGAAATATTAAATCTATCAACACTTCTTATGGAAACAAAGACACCAAATCATTCAGCTTCCTGATATTCTGAATAAATTTTCAAATTATTCCAAACAAATCTAGGTGATTTTCCCAGGCTCCCACAACATATTTTACAAATTTCTGCTACTCTCCAGCTGCTGAGCTGTCTGTCTCTGCAATCCTATGCACACCACAGCTGTTCCTCCTGTGAACCAGCCAAAAAGACTGCAAGTTTTCCTGGTTCCTGCAAACAGCTAAATTCTAGTAGCAGCTCTAGGAACTCCTGTCTAATGATTGAATATTCCCCTTTCTAGCTCACAGAGCTCACATAGCTAACTTACTGGTTTGCAGAAACATAACAAGAAAGCAATTTGTTAAAGGGCAGCAAGGAAAATTTGGAGACTCAGCACAATCCTGTGGGGTTTTGGTTCTACCACATAAAACTCAATATTTTTTAACTTTTCATTTTTTGAATTGGGTTGCAGTCATTTGTTTCAGGTCACACAGTTTCTTGTTTAGACATTTTATGTCAGCACAAATTTATGAATGGCTTTGCAGTCATCTTGAAAAAAGTAATAGAATTCAAAATTACAACTTTTTTAATATAAATTACATAATAAGTTGCTTGCTCTGAGAAGTGTTACTTATTTTTCAGTAGATTCACTCACTGATAATTCTGCTCTTTTTTTACCAGTCATTCTAGGGATATGAATTAAGACAAAGACTTTAATCCTCACATCTATATTTTCTTTCACACTTTTTTAGAAAAATGAGATTCTTACTCTATCGGTCTTAAGCAAGATTTACTGCCTCTACTACTGGTTAACATCATGTGGTTACTCATTCTTTCCCTCTCCCCCATGAGATAAAAAAGTAAAGGATATTCCTGTTTTGTTGCCAGGGCTCTTAGAAGCATTAACTACATTGGTCAGCCTGAGGTCTGGCAGACTTCCAGTCTTAGCTCTAAATGCCTATATTGCTATATTTTTTTTCAGCTGCCTGAACTCAGGTTGCCTGCAATCCTAACCTGTCTTCTTATCTGCTGTAGTTGGTACTGTAACTGCTTGCTAGAGAGACACCCAACTGCTTTATCTAACCATCACTAATCATGAGGTGGTTCTCTAAGGCCAGATGGATACTTCCGAGGAACGTAAGTGTTCTGATAAGCTCAGGGGTTCTTTTAGAAATAATCTGGATGACTACCAATAACGTTTGCTGAGAGGAATACTACACTGAATGATCTGTCCCAGAGCTCATAGAATATACAAGTGCAAGGTTACAGTCCTAATTATTAATGTACAGTCCTAATTATTAAACCATCTTTCCACTTTGTCTCTGTATTGTTTCCTGTCTCTATGTTCTCTCCTACTTCTTCAACAAAATGTAGTCAATTTAAAACAGACAATAACTTCTTTAGAGTCCTTAGGAAAACCCTAGAGTCATTAGGTAAACACTTCCAATGATTATTGGAACACGGTAAAGCTATTAATCTTTTAACTTTTAATAGTATGCATTTCCCTAGTTAGTTTCCCAGGATTCAATTAATTTTGGTTGTTCCAAATGGTCATTTGTTTAATTCATTCACTGCTTCACTTACATGTAATAGTCACCACAGACACAAGTTCCAACAACCCTCATGCCTCTGAGATGTGAATATATTAGGTATATTGTTTTCCTTGTGAAAAGTAATGCTCCAGCAGAATGTGTATAGCTTCATTGTGAAACTCTATATGGCAAGATCTGTTTTAAGAAAAAACGTTCAAACCAGGACACTGTAACAAAGAACCCAAATTTTATCTGCCACTCAAGCATGTGTCAAAATAATTTATTTGACTTAATGATTTTTTAAATACCTACAGCATTGTAGCTGAGGAACAAAAGGATTTCAATGTATTACTTCATCTGCTTTTATTTTTCCTTGTTGAGATGAAAATCATTTTTCAAAATGAGTTGGAAGAGTTACCAGATCTGATCAGAAGTATCTTACATTTATGTTGAACAGGCATCATCACTCCAATAAGAGTAAAACAGCACAGGTCCTGATACAATGGACTGTAGAGCTAATAAAGTCTGATGCTGCACTTTATATATAGAAGCCCTTTATTTAACAATCTATTGACTATATTTAAATTTAACAAGATGAACAATATAAAGAATTCCTTTGAGTGAAAAATATCAACTTTTACAATATTACCAATTATCCAACAAAAATTAAGTAACAATAACAGGTCAAAAAGAACACCATGCTTTAGACCTTAAGCAGGAATGCAATAACAGAGGAACCTGGTCTCCCTGGTTAACTTCTGAGAAGGAAATCCATAATGGGCAGAAAAATCAGCACTGGAATAAAGTTTGCTTCTCAAACAATCTCCTGGGAAATGATGGAATTTGCTATACTGCATCTATGCCTTGTACCTTCCAGTCTCAAAGGACAATGCACTAGTGCTACCAGGACACACTCCAGCAAAATCCTGGCCCTGCAGAGGCTGTGCAAAATTACAAATTGTCATCAAACTTATTTCCTGTTTTCTACAAAACAGATTAATCTCTTCTGGTACCTGAAAAAAAATCACAAATACCAATTCTGTGTCAATTTTCACTATTTTTACGTTGTGCTGAGTACTGCCCTTTGAAATGGGAACATCTTAATTTGAAAGCATTAAGATGTTCTGCATCTGATTACAAAAATTTCCAAGTATAAGAAAGCATGAAATGTATTGGGAGATACAGATGCCCACCACTTCTAAATGACAGTTTATGGTGCAGTTTACTGTGGAGTTTAACCTTCACTTGTGCAAGAGAGACAGCTGAATAAGTCTAAGCCACATTGACTGCTTAATAAATATTTGTTGACTGCAACGGGAGCTTAAGCTAGAAGCTCACCTGCACATGTAGAAACATGGATTTTCATGTCTTTTAACACTGAAATGAAATATCCTATTTTAGGTGTCCTAAACATATGCACTATTCTTAAACTGGAATCATGTGATGATTAGTTGTAAAATACAGAACAGTCATGTAATTTATTTGTTCAATACAACTATAGTAACCTTCTATAATTTTATTATAATAGTACTGAATGCCACTTGGAATATTTGTCTTCAGCTTGTATTTTATTTCTTCATAAGATGAATTAAAGCATAGAAAACCCTATTTTTAAAGGCTGTTGACCTGAAACTACGGAGTATCTCACAACAAATTTTTGTGAGGTTCTAAATCTAAGCACTACTAATTTTTCTCGCTTTTTGAAACAGCAACTAAACTAGTACAGGATGTCAAAGGAGAAGAATGGAAATAAGTGAAAATATATCCTCTGAAGGCTTCTGAACTATTTTTAGTTCTTGTTGCTAGAGGCTGCAATCAAACAACGCACAATGAATATTCATTATGGAACTGAGTAATTGATCTTATTATTTGCTTTTATACACTTTGTAGCACTAAATTCAGAAGAGAAAGACACACCTGTTTGGATGATAGAGCAATGTCTCTCTGACTCTTTCACTTTCAGAGTGCTGACAGCAACAGTATTTAGGAAGTGAAACATTCCTCAAGTCTAGAAAAACTAGTAAGACTATATTTCCTGTTTTAATTAACTTATTCAGTTGAAGGCAATAGGACCATGCATATTTGTGTAATCAAAGGTTAAAAACCGAATTCCTTCTATTTGTGACATATTCTGTATAAAATGTCCTGATTTACATCATCTTCAAGTTATTTTTATTTTATTTTTATTGCAATCACATATACAATCACTTTTATACAACAGCTTTTGCTTTAATGAAAATTGATAGGCACTAAATCTTATTTTTAAAAAAAAAAGTGAAGAAAAAGTTACTCTAGAAGTTGTGCTTCCATCTGGTATGAAGATGGAAGACATAAAGAGGCAAATATTTTTTATTCCTACTGGTTATATCAGCTGCAATGGTGTGAATGGCTTCTTTTTCATGTTCTAGCAGCTGTAAGCAAAACTATCAGTGGAAACTGTCTTAAACATTTTGCTTATTCAAAACTACAAAGCTCCCTGAACCTTCTTTCACTTTACAGGTCTAATGGGAGTAGAACACTTTCAAAATGTTATTTTCCACCTGTTCTTTAACTTTTAGAATTTTAGTCCAAATCCCACTGTAATTTCATTACTGCAATGCCAGTGTGCCTCTGTCATTTTAAGAGCTTTCTGTTCAGTATGACTTTCACTACATTGTTGTCCTCACTCTGACACACAATTCACAGCAATAAAGGTAATTTATATGATTCCTTTGTTTAATGGTAAACAGGTATTATCAATTTATGATCTGTACTACTAGGCTGGAACCTCATAAACATACAACTGAGAAGACTGTTACTAACAAATATTTACATTGAAATTCTTATATGATTCATAACAACAGTGAATATAGAACTTCATCAGTATTTCTTCCTAGAGTTAAGGCATCACAGCACTTAAGAATACATACAAACACCACCTCCATCATTTTAAAAAGATTCTTGATGTTCTTGGTCTATAAGTGAGATTAACTTTTGACTATAAATGGCCAAGTTTTCGATTAACCAGCAAAGAAAATAGTTTCACAGCACACACAATGAGTTTTCAGGTGTATGTCTTCATGCACTCATGTCTCTGTAGAAAAATCTCAAAAAGATCTTACTGAAAGAAGCAATTTAAGGAGTGGTATAGTTCTTCAGAAGAAAAACAAAGTCTTTCATTAAGCCTTTGTGTTCCCACTGAGATTTTCTTTTTTTAGTTTATTTTCCTCTTTTCTTTGAATGCAGAGTGCACTTATATGTTAAGTTTGACAGTGGTTAATTTGCAGATGTTTTCAAAATGTGAGCAATGCACTGTAACAAGTATTTCTCTGCTTGCCAATGAAATACATGAAATTAAAGAAAAGGAAGTAGTCAACAGAGACTTTGTGCTCTTGGTTTATTGTGTGGAGTGGAAACCTTTTTAAAAAAAATCAGATTTTGTATTCAAGTTTCAAGTTTCTTTCCTTTATCAGCAGGGAAATATGAAAGCTATTGGAAATGCTACATTTTGAACAATGGTAAAGTGCTTTTAGAGTTTAGTCCTCACAGGTAGGCAATGGTTTCTTCTACTCCATTTTTTTTTATAAGGGTAGTGAAATTGTGTGATCAAGAGTAAAACTAATCTTTAATAACATATTATAAAGGATGTAGGCAGTTCTGGCTCAGTATCAGATAAACATTTGCTCTGGGAATCCATGCAAATCAGAGGAATCACTATTTGTGAGTCTTGGCCTTGGACGTGCTTAATCAGCTAGAATTTTCTTTTAATGAATTTTGAATAGTCATGACAAAACTAATTACTTTAAAGATGGGCAAAGAATTTTGGCAGGAAAAGAGGTGACATTTTATAATGGTAAATAATATCTCTCCTCCACAGTGCTGTACTATGTGCAGTGCATACCAAAAGGGAATGGGTTATGCATTAAGTTCATCAAATAAGAACTGTAATGTAAGAGTTTTTCACAGTTTTGAGATCTTCTAGTTATTCATCACAACAAACCTATATCATGATCTCAGGTTTGGGTTTGTTTCCTTTGTTGTTTTTTATCCTGGTTTGTTTTGGTTGTTTTGGTGTTGTTTTTTTGTTTGTTTTTTTGTGGTAGGGGTATTTTTGTTTGGTTTGCTTTTAACTAAAGTAGAGATTAATTCAAGGAGAGCAAAGATGGATTGAGAATAAAGCACTGTTCAGGATTAGTTGCAAGGCTGTTGCATACTCCCTGTTTTAGCTGTACCTTGCACTTGAGTCCAAATACTTCAAGGTCATCTTCTTTGCTTTTAAATAGAATATAAATCCAATTAATAGCTTGCTATATAAACCCACTCCTGAGTATTAAAAAAGGATATGGATTGTGCTCCATATGATTGTTTTCCTTAATTACTCAATGCTTCTCATCCCAGTTTGCAGTTGAAGGATATCAGTCTGTCCTTTTACTATCTATTCGTATTTTAGATTTTTTTTGAGGGGATAACCACTTAGTAAAAGGCTTTAGAATTTATATGGGATCAGAATTGATTCTAATCTCTCTTGACATTTCCAAGCTATGACATGTGAAACATGAAATAATAGCTATGCTAATTATTATTATCCAAAGTCACAACAGGATTTTGTACAAGAATTTAAAAGTATGCAGTTCCCTTCCTTGTGTTTGAACTGTTGGAGTATATCATCATAATAATGTGCATATAACAATTTTCATCCTAGGAACCTGAAACATTTTAGAGCTATATACAGTATATAATTGCTGTGAGACAACATAATGCTCTTGGGATGGAAAACCAGATAAACTTTATGTAGGCTAGTATTTAGGTCCCAAGCTAACCAAAATACATTGCAATAGAGCTTGAACACTTTTTTTGAAAGGAAGCATGTGGTTGAAGATAGTGGCAAAGCCTCTGCTTACTTAAATGACACAGAACTAGATCAATAGCTAATTTTGCATATTTTATTTTTATACATTTTATTAATGCTTGCTAAATATTGGATTTTTAAAAAACAAAAAAAAAATCATGAGAAAAAAATCTAAGATTTCAGTCAATAGAATATGCTATGCGGCAGCAAAACTTTCATTAATAGATATATGTTCAGTTGACCAACAGCAAATTCCCTACCTTTTTGGGAGCTGAAGATATATACAAAATATATTAAATTCCCATAAGTTTATCAGCTTCTAGCATGTTTAAATGGAAACAATGCCCTGTCAGATACAATGTAACACTAATACTATGTGACAAATTGTAATTCAGTGCAACATGACTTGATGTGCTAATAAAATACAACTTGTAAATGTATATTACCTATGGCAAACTCGGTCCTGTCAAAACTAATGAAAATTATAATATTTGCCTGTCATAGAGGAGTAGAACTTATTTTTATGCTATTACTTTCTGACGTTAAGATATTGTGTTACTGATAAGGTAAGGCTAGAAAAATACTTGTGTCTAAAGAGGTGGAATTTAGCAATTTGCAGAAAATAGGAATTTTTGAGGAGGAGGGAAAAGATGAAAATGTTGCACTTGGCCGGCTGAGGTCAGGTATAACACAACATACACCTGCAGTGGTCTAGTTACTGAGTTTCTCATATCATGACTGAATACAGTTCTTAAAAACACTGCTGTCAAGAGAGATTCAGCTGAAATAAGGTGTTTATTGACAGACGTGATGACATTTTTCCCATAAGAGGCATCTGTGGCCGTTGTACCTCTGGCTGGTATTTGGGAGATATTTCAGGTATTTTTCAAGTTCATCCTCCAGCTGAAGATGATTAATGTGCTAACTGTAAAGGATAGCTGGAAGCTAAGCCCCGAGGTTGCTCAAGAGCATGAACTTTAGCCTGTGGTTAATCTGACCAGACTTCCAAATAATAGACAGGTATAGGAAATGATTTCTGAGTATTGTGTTCTTGGGAGCAGCAGCATGTGTATCAGAAAAGCTGACTGCTACAAGAGTCTTTGCACACTTCTCAATGTTTAAGTCTCTGGTGCTCGTCTGACTCCTTTGAAACTTCATGTCTGTACTCGTGCACATATCAGTGTACACACTTAAGCTGTTTCTTTGTCACTTAAGTTCCAGACAGCATTACTTTTATAACTGCTATGTGCTTCAAATCACACTTGTTTTAATTTTAGCTTTTGTAACAGCTGTGATTTTTTTCTTACTAAAATATTTTTATTAAGGAATTCCTTATACATTTGTTATGTGTAAAGAAACTACTGAAGAATCATAGTAATGACAACTATATATTATCTGCACACACATAATCACCCAAACTCACACACGCACAGAGAGAGACACAAATCAAGTCGCCTTTGCCTAAGAAAACCATCAAATAAAGGTAACCTGCTGCAAGTATCATGTAATGATAAAAGAAATGTCTAACTTTTGACTGATTTCAGGAGACAGATATTTAAATATTGCTGAAACTTGACCATTGCTAGAAGTGTTTTGAAGGAGAGCTTTTTGAAGAAATTAGCGAAAAAGATGAACAAATTCTTTTGCTAGGGAACTTAAGCCTAAGAAAAAAATAAAATTCATTCATGAACTATGGATGTGACAAAAAAATTACTGTTCTTGTCAAGCTCTTTAGCAAACTGACAAAGCTCACAGCTGTGTCTCAGAATTTATTGTGTCTATTTCAATATTTTTTTACATTAAAAAAGTCTGATTTTTGCAACTTTATTGCTAAAGAAATAAGGAAAAGAAGGAAAAGCTTCCTGCTATTTAAACCAAACAAAAAGATAACTGAGTCTAGTTCATTTTATTGTTTACTGCAACCAATACCCTTACATCATAAGTTGAAACAATGTAAAAAGGTATATTTGTACAATTGAAACACTTAAAAATCCCCTAAGCTTATAGAAAACAGGATGACACAGTAGGAATTTGAAAAAAAACTGGAAGGTCTAGATTTTTTGTTTTCTTTTAACTGATTTCATACAATAGGAATATTCCTTTTTAGTGAAAAAGGTAAAATTCTAGACATTTTTTAGCCTATTAACTGTAACAAATTAGACTAATACAGCTCTAGGGCTAGAGGACATTCATACACGTACTTCAGTAATATATAATGAAAATAAACATTATAAAAGAAGAAAATGAAGTATGCTCCTCAAATTCAATCTGAAACAATTATGCACATAAGAAAAGGTATAAGAATGATTTTTAAATTAGTTTTATATACTAATCTGTGTCATAATTACATTATACTTTTTCCTCTAAAATAAAGGCCTACTACCTAGGATAAAGAATCAAAACAAGAACTCTTTAGGCAGAATCTCTCCAGGTAATCTCCAAATCAAAAAGTAAGGAAATCCAACATCCCATTTCTATATTTTTTAGAAAAACAAGCAAACAAACAAACAAATCCCCCCAAAATTAATTATTGATCTCCTTTTATTTTTGTATTTTTTGGCATAATACTTCTTATGCAATTCAGGCACAGTCTGAAAATCACTTGGGGTCTCCTGTGGCCCCTGGTGCGATAACTGTGCCGACAGCAGAGGGAGCATTAAACTCATTGCCCACGGGAAAGTGTGGGGAGTGATACCCATGTTCCTAGAATCCTTGGATGGGTAGGATGAGCTCATTAGCCTTCTGGCAGTCATCCTAGGAGAAGGACAACTCTGATTCCAAACCCGGGCAGATGGAGCTCATTTAGCCCTGTGAGGCCTTCCATCTAAGAGAAGGACACTCTAATAAAACCTCCGTCCTAAGGACTTGGCTGCCAGCGTCCAAGCTTGCTAGGCCCTGGCAGATGAACCTTAGGACTAAAGGGTGGGTCCAGCTCTGTGCATGCTGTATCTCACCTAAAAAAAATCCATAGCACAGGCTTGAGGGTGCTATCCTCTTTTTATCAGCGCACTTGTAAAAGGCGCTGAGGAGGAGCATGGATGGAGCCCTCCCAGGATCTTCATTCGCGAAGCCTAGCCATACTATACTTCTTATGCAATTAGAAAGTATAGCAAGCAGCTTCCTGAAGCCGATGTCAGGGTGTTTCTTTGTCAAAGAGTTCAAGGCAAAAGTAGACATGAGCTTTATTACTCCATATTTTAGAAAACGTAAGGAACTCCAGTATGCATAACTTCTGCTGAGAAGGACTGCTTGCACAGCAGGGATTGCCTTTCTTAGGTCTCAGGACTGGGGACTGGGAATGCATGTGAGGACAACTACCACACACTACTTGTCATGTAGTGTGTAGGTAACAGGCTGAATGCACAGGGACAGGTTCATACAAGGGAACTAATTCCTTCTCACATTTCACAGGCAATAAAAACTGCTATAGATGACAATATGACACAGAGAATTTTCCCACAGGATAGCATTGCTCCAGTAGGATAGTAAGATGCATTATTTCCTACCCCCAAAAGTGAATACCTGCTTTGTAGTCTTACACAAAGATATCCAATTTCTTACAAGAATTTTCCCTTCCCACACCTTCCCTTCCCTCACCTTCCCTTCCCTTTTTTCCTAGTCAAATCATGATTCCTTCAATTCACCTCTGACATGAATGTACTGTATGTTTTTGTAACAAGTGTTATTTCTGGTAAAGTAAACCACTAGACTGATCATGAACACCTCACTATGAGCCTTCATTTATTCAGGCAATTTACTGGCTTAATGGAACTAGTGGCAGAGATAATAATATGTTATTTTTCCTTTAATTATGTTTATGTAACTTAAAATCTGGAGGTCCCAGTCTCTCAAAAAATTATTAATGTAGAAAAAAGGTAATTAATATATCATCAGAATTTCTTGAATAATTTGAATGTTTTGTTTTTTAAGACCAAAAACTCAGTCAAAACATTTTGACTTCATTCTATTTACCTTAAGCAGATTATTCTGAGATACCTGAGCTCATGCCAGACTGATTTTTCCACTGCTGCTATATACTCAGTGCTGGCTATGAAAAATGCCACCTGGGCTCTCCCTGCTCAGGAACTGATGTAGTGAATGGTTGGGGGGCTCCATGTCTCAGCTATGCTAAGCAACATCTCGTTGCAAAATTGTTCATTACAGTTACTGGTAATTTCTTCAATGTGTGTAAATTTTAATTACAGAGGAATAGCTTCAATCTCACTTCTTTTATTTAGCTGGTTTCATGGCAAAGATATGTTGAGAAATGTAGGAAGATATTCTTTACAGTAACTTTTTACGATAAAGCATCTAAATCTGACTCTGTTGATTTAATGTTTCTCCAAACCAAATAAAATGTTCTCTTGATATTTGCATCTAGTTCTCTAAGCTTAGTTTATATAATATAAGGAATTCAGAAGAATCCAAACTCATAAATATTCTATCAATTTGAACTATAAACTTTTTTTTTAATCATTGGTAGCAGCTTCCAATGTTGGAAACGATGTTCCTTCTAAGGACATAGTTTATTTAAATATTTTCTTGCACCTATACTAGGAAAGTTAAAACAGCCAGGGAAATCTATATAAAATGACAAACAATATCTTTATGGATTAGACATTGCTTCCAGTATAATATTCAGCCTGAGGAACTCAGTTTTTCACAAAACCAACAGCATAGCTCAAAAAGAATAAAAGAAAGAGGAAAAAGTGAAAATAAAATTCTCTCATTTAGAGTTGTCCTGAGACTGCAAAGAATGGCACAGCTGAAATAGACATGAGAGTGACTTCATATGAAGAACAGCAGGTGCTGCCTCTGCAAACTCAAGGAAAAACTGGAATGGAGGGAAAAAACCTCCTTAACTTAAAAATTGTTAGTGAAAATATAAACTGAAAATGCTTGCCACATGTGAATGCTATGATGCTTTTTTTCTAAAGGTTAATGAATATTTAGTGCAGTATAAGGCTATAAAATATGATATAAAACCAGCTCCTTCTGGCAGAGCTTGAGAGTTTATATGGGAAGACAACATGAGCCATCTCTGGGAATAGTTATTCTGGCTCAGCAACCTGTTAGCAGGACACTCTGTCTGCCAGAAGGCTTCACTACATTGTGATACTGCAGTGGAGCTAAAAAGTGAACTTTATTTGAGCTTGGGCTAATGACTGGGTGAGAGCTCCAGGGGGAAAAACAACAACAACAAAACAAACAAAAACCCCACCCCTCAAAAAAAAATTAATCCAAAACTACAGAGAAATTCCCTTAAAAATGAAATTTCTTCATGCTTCATCATAAGACTCTGGTTTGGTTCAGTCTGGGAATTTTTTTCTGGAAAATTTTGTGAGTACTCACTCTCCTAAACTTCTGGATTATCCCTGCTGAACAAGGTTTCAGTAACAATATAATTAAGCATATGCTCTGTGTACCTCTTATCAGCTACCAGAAACTGGTATCTTTTTCACAGCATTGCAATACTGGCCTTGATGTTGATATTTTTATACACAGTTTCCATTATCCTTGCAATGTACTGAAAAATAGCTTATCTGAAAGGACTGTGATGGGAATTATCCTGAGCACTACATCTTTGGGTGCCTAAACTGATTGAAAGATCTCTTAAAACAAACAAACCCAACCAAACAAGCTAGTAAATGCATCCTTAGGCAAACCTCCTGGTAGATCTTTTCACACATGAGGAAACATCTCATCTATAATCACAGTGAAAGAGAAGGATGTTACACTTTGAGCACCTGCATTGATTTACGGATTGATTCATTTAGAGGTTCTCTCAGACCACCTGGAAAACAAGTGTACAAATGTCATTCAACTATCATTGTCCTGATGTCCTGAGTTTGCTTAATATTCCATAAGACTTTGCCATGTGATCAAATGCTTTGATCTCAATATGACCATCCATACCTGTAAATTAAATAAAGGAAGAGTTACAGGAATTATGCTGTTGAATGCCAGTACAATAAACCAGTACAAAAAATACTGGACAAGCAAGATTGATTCTATTCTGCACCATACAGGCACAAAATGAGTCTTTAGTCAGTCTGTTTGGGTTCAGCTAAAAGTATAATTACATGCTGGTTCAGACATAAGATTAAATCTTGTTGATGACAGAGACCATTTGCTCAAATGTTTCCTGAAACTGATTAAAACAAGGAGAGACAGACACAGAGAGAGATATAGAAGGAATGAGACAAGAGGTCTGGACATTATTTTCTGTTAGCTAAGATCTTCTTTTTCCAGAAAAAAACAAGATGACAAATGGACAAATCTTTGCAACGATTCTGTAGTCTAAAAAAAAAAAAAAGATTGGTAGGATAATGTGGTTCAAATATTTTTCTTTAGAATGTTGAGAAAAATAACAAGGAATTCTTCCATAGTACTGATAATCGCAGAGTTTTGCAAGAAGGACATACACCTTAGAGGTAAAAAAAAATGATTTACTTCTATATGGCAGCTGTTTAAATAAAATCTTAATTTTATTCAATAGTGGTTCACAAAATTCTGTAAAATGACTCCTCAAGCATAACAAAAATTCATAGTATTTATGTTAAAACATTTTACAACTTTTATTTTTTAGACGGCTCCTTTTATTTTCAGAAGGTCTGCTTTAGCAGAGCCTTTTTTAAAGTCAGCTTTAATGTTTCTTTAGGAACAAACACTGATAATAATTGATGTAAAATACAGGCCTAGAAAAGTATTTTAAAAATGTGAGCTTTAACTCTGCATAAAGAAAGAGGCCAGAAAGTCTTCTGTATATTTTTTCATAACAACATTTAGTGCATTGAGCAAAAGCTTTGAGCTTGTTTTGGTTTTTACTACAAGAAAAGTTTTAAAACATTTATAATATGTTGTAGATTTTTTCTTTTACTAGTTACTTCTCCTTTTTTGGTTATTCTTTTATAACAAGTCATGGTAATTAATAGGAAAACCATTTAACTGCTTAAGAAAAACCAAACCACTGTAACACTTCAGAAAAGTGCAGATGTTTTAGATTAAGAACATGGTTACCTGTATGCAAGTAAAAAAGGAAAGGTTGGGCAAAAGGGTGAGCACACAAGCAGTGGAACGGATTTGCCAGTCCAGAGAAAAGATTGGAAAATAGACTAGGAATGAGCATTCTGTTATTCACCCTTATCCTGCAGTGAGCTATCTAGTCAGCTACACAGAGAACTGACATCCTGGTACATGAAATAGTCTTGCTGGTTCACTCCTTTGCCTTTAAGCTTGTCTTTTGTATCAGTGTTGTGCTTTTCTGTCATTTACTGATGGTGTGCCCCTGCATTTCTTGATGTAGAAGGTGACAGGCAGCTGCAGATTCTGAAAGCTCCTCAACTCTGACAGGCAAAACCAAAAAATATTTTTAGTGAAAAAGTTAGCTGACAGAAACAAAGGCAAGTTTGTACTTTGTGAAACATTTTATATGAAGTGAAAAAATGTCAGTGACACTAAGATGTTTTGTAAGGAGCCTGACTGTCAATGTTGAAACACTTTGTTTTCTTTTCTCTGGACTTGGCTCCCTGGGTCCCAGGTTCGGTGTCCTCCTCCTGAGCTATCCCTCAGGCTGCAGCTGGGCACTGCCTGGAAGAATGCTGCTGACAAAGCCCTAAACTGTGCCAATTTGTAGTTGAACAAATGGTAACAATAATGGTGTATCAGCATGTTCCCTCATCCTGTTTATTTTACTGCTGCAGATATTTCCAAATAGCCTTCTGTAGGGAAAAGCAATACAGACATATTAGCTAGCATGAATTTACTGGCAAAAAATNTTTAGAAGTCTGAGTAGCAAGAGAAGAACTGAAAAGATATTGATATAGATTTTGTTTCTCTTCTTGGAGTTTCAGACTGATTTGGGGTTCAGACAAGTAAGCTGGACAGTATAGGAAACTTCCCTTATTATCAACTAAATTGGCTAAATTGTCACAAATATTTGTGTATTTGCCATTTCTTAGCAGCACGATATTACAGTTGCCCATAAATAGGAAAATAAATTGCACCTAACATAGTACACTTTAAAGTCATCTAAATGGATCAATAATTAAGTTCCAGAATATCCAGCTGTGAAGGGTGCTGTTTTCTTCGATTGTTACCTAGTAAACAGCAGTACTCAGAGGCTTTGAAACATATTCAATTATGGGTAAAGAAGTCAGTAATACACCCAAAAAACATACTTTCATTCATTACATTGGGCACAAAGGAATAGTAACATCAAAAACATTCTGTTCTCGACAGAATTTTCTACGGTACCCTGTACCTTGCAAACTGTACAACTAGTGTGACTTCCATGTATAAAAACCCAATAAAGAACTGTGAGACCAGCCCTATTTAGGTCACCAAAAGAATGAGAAATTAATCAAATGAAGGCATTCTGTGGTAGT
Source organism: Bucco capensis (assembly GCA_013396975.1). Lineage (NCBI taxonomy): Eukaryota > Metazoa > Chordata > Aves > Piciformes > Bucconidae > Bucco > Bucco capensis. Next base: position 1,047,934 of record VWZO01007893.1, read on the forward strand.
GTTTGCTCAGCAGTAAAATGACACAAAGGCGGATCCACACGGTTTACTAAAGTTTAATTCATTTGGATGCTTGTGATCAAAGACTTTGAATAATTACAAATAAATCTCAAG